>JAHREE010000508.1:1606212-1739891 GCA_033628505.1 Tringa tobata
ATAAATTCAGCCAAATTTCACTTCTTACAAATAAATTTAATATGCAAACCCATCATTCAGAAAAAAATAAATTATATTAATAAAAAATTCAGTAAGATTTAGTTTATTACTATATGTATAAGATATATATATAAGATATGACCATTCAAAAAGCACAGAAAAGTAAAAAAAAAAAGTTTCTTTCCTTGAATTTCTTTTCTCCTTGCCTTTGCTGCAAAGATTTTTAAGTGTCTCAGGAAGAAACACAAAGAAGCTTACATTGCTGAAGTTCATGGTTGAACAGGTTTACATAGTTAAGTATTTTCATCATGGTATCTGCTTATTCAGCATTCATCATTGCATTTTAATTACATAAACAGGGAACTTTCAAAGTCTATTGCTTACCTTCTTCAGGGAAAGAATTCCTTCCCTTGTTTCTTTGTCAGTAGATATGGAGAAAACTCCAGATCCATCACCATTTATAATTGTGTATTTCATGTCTGCATTTGAACCAGTGTCTGCATCATTTGCTTTGATTTTGCCAACTGCTGATCCAACTTGTGCTGATTCAGGAACATACAGTTGATAATGTTCTGAGGGAGACAAAAAAAACAAACACAATAGCTTAGACATTTTCTTGCCAAACTAAATAAGAGAACCTTTACGTGCTTCATACGCTTCCGAGTAAGTGGAAGAGTATTTTATATGTAAAACTGGCAAATAAACCTATGAACTTACTTAGATTCCCGAAAGAATTCAAAAGGGAACAGTATTGTACTTGGGATGCCTTCATTCCCTAATGCATGATTTTGGTTTTCACAGTTATTTTTGCTGTTCATCACATAACACGGAAATTAACTCTGAAGCTTACTTCATCACACAAGTATTTTTAAAAGTTTATCATTTACATAATCAAAATATATTTCTCTTCACCAACTTGCCATAAAACGAGTAGTCAAATGAGTACTTCTGAACTGGGATCTTTGTATCTTATAATTTGTTTTTTATGAAATCCAATCAGTTTTGCAACATTGCATCAACATTTTGCAACAATGAATTAACACATATTTTGCAACACTGAATCAATGCATCCATTTTCCTACAGAAAAAGGTAGTAAATCTTAGTATTTTACCATTACGACATTGTAGTATTTTTGTTACAGCACAAAAGCCTTTGCACACAAATTTTGATTGGTATCCACGGTAAAGGAAAATGAACATACTGAGTACATAACAATTACAAAAAATTACACAATTGTGCCTATAAAAAACATCCATAACAAAGATGACCTTCTTTCAGTGTTTTTATAACCTGTTAGGTTAATAATTAGAAATCGAAACAGATTTTTTTTTTTTAATAATTTTCTTAACTGTCTCTATCCTTTTGGATTAAATCTCCTAATAGGCACAAAATTGCCTGGGGGATAGCAAGGTGCCACAAGGAAAAAAAGTGGCAAACAGACAGCGTGATTACATAAAACTCATTTTCTGTCTGAAACTAGGCCAGAAAGTCAGCTCAAAGAAATTTCCTCCAATAATACTGGTGTTGTAACACAGCAGAGACGCTGAAACCTAACAGCACTGAAAGGGAGACTACACATTTAATAGAAGGTATGCACATACCAACCTGCCTCCCCCTAGTGCAAATCCCTCCCCAACATTCTGCACAGTTTATATCACACGCCAACCACCAACACAGAAAAGAGAGCAAATTAACAACTTCTGTTGCTACATATCTTCTGGAACACTACAGACTTTCTTCTATATTCCCCTTAAGCATTCGGCATTATCAAATGCAGTAGTGCAACACCGAGGCGCAGGACAGTGGATTAGAAGATGGTACATATCAAAGCTAATGTTACAGTTTGCTGAATTTAAACTAGCTAGCATGGCTGCAGAAAAGCCCCTGGTAAGCAGGTAGAAAGAAAAAGCAAAATTTGATTTGAATTCAAAGATTAAACCTGCATTATTACAGAAAAACACTATTTGTTAGATGGATTAAAAAAATATGAATCTACAAAAGTTGCACTCGCAGATGGAATCAGTTATTAAAATACAACTAACTAACTTTAGACACCTGTTAGAAAATAGACTTTATTATAAACTTATCCAATTCCTTGCACAATGGTTCCTAAATCTATTTATAGTCTTGAATTGTTTTTGTAATGCTATCCCATAACATTAATAAACAAATAGTACTGTGAAAAGGATGGATGAGTGCACTAAACTTTGTTAGTCCAAAAGGAAAGAGAAGTTTCCTAGGAAAACAAAAAATAAGGTATCATGCATTAGGGAAATCTCAAGGGAAACAAGAAATGACCAGAAGAGACAGAGAAGAAGTATGGTTTACCATGTAAAAAAGAAAATGCCAACATTGAACTAACAGGAAAATTGCTTTGTAGTTGATTAAATTAAAACACATATTTAATTCTTTGCTGCAATTTTTTTGACACACATATAAAAGCCATCTTAACGAATTTCCAAATAAATGGTCTGCCGTGCATTCTTTTGCAGTGCTTCATGCTTACAGATGACGTCAACTGACACTTTCATATTGCTGGTTGCTTTATTTCATACATAAAGTTATAGTGATGGGATGAGATTAATTTTGGAATTTAATTATTGTTAAAATAAATGTGAAATGTGGTCTTCTGACACTTTTGCTCTGACTAATGTGTTCCAAAAGGGAAAAGCTTGAGGCCATAAAGAATATGTTATGTAGTGGCCATAAAGAATATGCTATATAATCAAACCACTTCAGGAACTGGAAGTGTTATAACCCATATGATAGGGTGAACTAATTAGAGACTTCCAAATAGTTAAGCTAGTTCAAATATATCCACATGACACTACACTCTGCTTTATAATCACACCCCAAGCGTTAGCCATCTGTTTCAGAATACCATTTTACTGATACCAGCTTCAAACATTCTGAAATACTAAAACTTCAAGCAAAAACAAGTATTTGAAATCACTCATTAATTATCTGTCAGTATTGTAAAACCGTAATGTTTCAAAAAATGGACGGAATGACAACTGTTAAAAAAAAACCTCCTAGATCGTAAGGTCAAAAATGTCTCCCAATGAGTATTTAATCACTGCTTCACAGAGACAGCCTGAAGATATCTCATACAAACATGAGCCAAACAGATAATTACAAACAATACTATCTAAAACCAACAAATTCAGCAACACGGTTAGACAAAATATTTTCTAAACATTTATTTAGACTACCAGTGGGAATTGGAAACGTTCTTACCGAACACTAAATCCTTGTAAACTTTACTACTGGAAAGTAGAGTAAGCAACTAAAGGCTCAAGTGAACATTTCCTGTATGTGTCAAAACTGTTTCACCACATCCACCCGAGTTGAACAGCTTGTGCCCAGCATCGCAGCCTCCCAGGAGCCGTTGTAAAGCAGAAATTTCAAACGATCTTGGGGATGATCTAGATTGTTCTAAAGGAGGCTTATGGACCAAGATTCTGTAGAGGTTGATTTCGTTCTCATTTTTTATGTTAATGTTCACTCAGATGCGTTCACTTAGCTCATGAGTTAATTATACTCTTTTACAGTTAATGTACTGTATAGGATAGTCATACCACTTTGCAGGACTTTAATATATGCTTACTGATACATTGTTCAAATACATATAGGCGATCTTCATCTTTCAATAAACTATATGGCTTATCTGCCATTACGGTACAGAAACGATTTATTGATCTGTAGAACTATTTATATCTCATTTCAATTAGCCTACAGGCAACCTATAATGCTGTACTTTACTCTCAGAAAAGCAATTTCTCTGTCTGATTCTCTCAAAAAATGAATTATGACAGGATTTAATGCAACCCAACAAGCATGTTATTCACTTTCTTTTATTCATTAATCTACTCTGTTGATAATTTTTACTTACTTTTCTAGGTTATAATGTCCTCTTGCACAGTGGGAATTATCTTACTTAACAAAGGCAGGCAGGAGAGGCATAATGTTGAACTAATAGAGAAATAAGTAAATATTTGGCCTGCTTGTTACTTGTTTATTCAAGGCATAATTTTATTAACATGAGGATAAGTGCTGTTTGATGATGAACCAACAGATGCATTCACTCATACAGTACAGGTCATACACCGATGCCTTTCTCTAGCTAATAGCAAATTAAAAAAACACAGCAACTGATTGCCTTAACATAAAATACCACCATATCCTAAATACATATCAAAGGGCTAAGTGAAGAAAGTTCGCTTAAACTAGCAAACACTCAGACATGAGCCCAATTGGTAAGATACGGAGAATAAATGGACAGTGAGCCTGAGAGGCTCAAAGTCTGATGATTATGAGCACAATATTCAACTGGCAGCCAATTAAAAATTTGATTCCAATGTTCAGGAATCAAAACTGTGGCCAAAATTATTTAATATTTGAATTAATGACCCGAATGATGGGTTGTGCATACCCACAGCAAGCAAGTGGACAATACTATCTTGGGAAAAAGTGGTCAGTAAGCTGGAAGGCAGGCTGTCTGTTCAAAGGGACCTAGACAGGCTGAAGAAATGCGCTGACAGGAACCTCCCAACATTCAGTAATGGCACCAAGGAAGGAATAACACCATTCACCAGTACATGCTTGGGGCCAACCTCCTGTAAAGCAGCTTACTAGAAAAGGTCCTGAAAAGGATCCTTCAAGACAAGGCCCTTAGCAACTTGATCTAACTGAACCTGAATTAAGCAGGGATTTGGGTCAGATGACCTTTTGGAGGTCCCACATGAATTTTTGTTCCTGGCATTCATGAAGTTATGTCTCACATTTACTGCCAGCCATCTTTGATAAAACTAAAGTGCAGCACCAACTGTGGACTATGCACCAATTGCTTGGTGGCCGCCTGCTCCAAAGTTATTACTCATTCAGAGCTGCTTGTTTTCATTAAATTCTGGATTTCTCTTTTGAGACTGCAGTTTTTTAGAAGTCCATTTCTCACAGTATTTCTTGGACTTTTGTTACACCTTTCTTTACTATGCTTATTTTAATATAATAAAACCTATTTTAATCCATCACCATTATGAATACAGTAGCTTCTAAAATTCCAGAAACTCAGTCAATTTTGTATTTACCATCTGTGTTCTGAATAATATTTTTGTTGAAAATATCCCTTTCACAAAGCTAGACTAAGGAAGAAATTTTTAACATGGTGTTTGGCTTATTCTTCTTCCCTTCCAAAAAAAACACCCCATAAAACCAAAACAATGCTTTTCTACTTTCTAAAAATATTTGAAGTGTAAGGGAAATTCTTTCTTATTTGCAAATATGACACTAAAACTATCTTCAAAACTCAAGCATTTTGCCTGCTTTGAAACTCTGGAGAACATAACACCCTTGGGTCAGTTTAAAAAAACAACATTCTTCTTACACACAACAAACTCCTTTAGCTGGAAGAAGACTTGTGATTAAGATTATAATCAGTGAAGAGTTTAATTTATGCTCCATGCAATTTTGCCTTTACAGACAGGTAACTAAACTTATTAGTTTAGTTAAATAACTAAATAATAATAACAAATAACTAAAAGTACCTGAGATCTTTCTGACTAATTCTCAGGGGCCAAAAGTATTCTGACTTCTTGTAAAAAGTGTGACGTTTGTGCCACTCATAGGTAAAAGCAGAAACAGAAAGGAATCGGATTTTCTGGATTTTCAGATTCAGTACTTTCCTGTAGGTATTGGATACCCAAATACACATTTTCTATGACAATCACAGCAACATATACACCCAATAATCATCACTAATGAGCAACTTAATGGTTGAGTGTGATCTATAGCAGTCTCTAGAGCTGTGCTGTGTTGAGCAGATTCTTTGCCATTTACAGGGGGACCATGGCTACTTTAGGCAGCTTGGGTCAGCAGAGAGAAATAGCAACCCCTGAAAAAGGGATACACTCCATTTGGACTGTGTTTGTTTTTGCTGATTGATTGTTTGTTTGTTTCCCTGGCATTAACACAGCTAGGATTGTGCTCCCATTGGAATTTAGCATCATAAAGGACATGAAAATGAAGGCAGTTCTGGAGAGCAACCCTTAAAATGGAGTGGTACTGTTCCCAATTCTCCACTCAATAAACAAAAAAAAAAGAAACAAACAACTTTCCTGATTCCCAAAAGCACTACTGCCTCATTCAGAACCCTTGCAGAAAAAATAATGTTTTTTTCTTCTGGCAGAACATTTTAGAGTAATTTTTATACGTATGCGACATATGACGAGTAATCTACTTTATCATCATAGACAATACTCAATGAAGTGAAATAAAAAACACTGCTAGACTCCACCCAACTCTTAGGAATAAAGTTGGTGCACACAGCTGGCATTAGAGCTCAGTATACAGTACACGTATTTTCCACAAATATTTAGTCAGACTTTGACATAGATATATTTTTGCCCCTCCAAGCTTCCCTTTATATTTGATTCCATAACCAATTCTATGATCAAGTTTCATTGTCATGAATTCTTGTTAAAGGAGAATTTTAAATCAGATACTTAAATACTCTTGAAAAGTACTACATTTATTTCTTTTAATTTTTACAGTAAAAATCTGATTATGGGAATCACCTTATCCTGATCAGGAAACATACTATTATGAGTCTTCTTATCTGATAAGGGCTGTTAAACAACTTATGTTGGATTTCAATTACAAATGAAACAATTTGGTAGCTTTAACTTCAAATATTGTGCAAATATGAGAACATATCAATCTTCTTACAAATAGAAAAAGAAGACTATTAAAGAAATCACTTTATATAATATTTGTCCAGTCTATGGAAGTATGTACTACTCAAAGATACATGTATTCTATTTCTTGTATCTTAACTCTCTTAAGTACTTAATGACCATCATAATCTCTTAAGTAATGTATTTATCTCACAACACTGTGTTTAAACAATCACAGACTAATGATTGATTCTAGCAATTTAAAAGATACAACAGAAGAGAAGTTTTAGGTCACTCAGATCACTGAGCCTTGTGCTTCTTAACAGTCCATTTCATGAGGACAGTATTGATTCTAGCTGCTTTTTAAACAGCCTGCTGTCTTGTGCAGCAGCCTTGCTAGGCAGTTTATTCTAGATACTTCTGGAGAATGAAAAAAGTGCCATATTTCTCTTATGTTTAAGACTAACAGCTGTTGTATCTTGGCCTGACACATTCAAGTCACACCTTCATCAAGAAATACAAGTATATAATAGCGTTTTTCCCTTTTACGTGGGCTCCTTGCTGTCAGACTCAGAAGGAAACTCAAGTCCTGAAAAATGACAGAAATGGAAGTTGCTAGCTCATATTTACCTGCCTCACATTCAGTTTCTGATGTGAAACTCTAGCCATTTCTAAAGAAAGAACAATTAAGGTCAAGGGGCTCGGAGATTTATTTGTGATGATTCTCTGTAAAGGCAGAAAATCAGTATACTGAACACCAACTGTACTCACAAAGGAAATGTCACTCACTGGTCATGCACTTTGGAACCTGAGCACACACCTTATAACCACAACTAATTGAAGAAATTCTTCGCCTTTAACAATATGAGAGAAGCAAAATAGCCATTAGCACCAAACTTATGCTATTTGACTATTATGTGAATATGTACTATAACCAATCTTAATAGCTGTTTTCTTTAACAAAGAGTACAGCTTCTAAAATGTATACACCCCATGAAATGCATTGCCAGATTTTAACAGCAACCTTAAACACAGTCCTAACAACATTCTTAACATAAAATCTTGCTACCTTTCTTTTCATACACAAATAACTAAAACCTGATTTATGCAGATACCATTAAAATAGCTCTAAGAGGTACAGTTTCTTGGTTACAAGTAGTTATTTCTATGCCTTTTTTATGTCAAAGTTCCCATTATTTGAGATTTTCTAATTATATACTAAAATGTTCCGGGTTAATCTTTATGTCTCAAGTTAGGTGAGATTAGCATGTTGGGCAAGAATTCAGTTTTGTAGAAAACTCTCAATATTAACCAGAGGTGCTTTAAGAGTGCAGCAAAAAGAATACTCTTTGAGAAGCCCTTAAATTTTCTCGTGAGAGTCCATCCTTTAAATCTCATTATGTTGACTCAATTTCACCACAGGACTAAAAAGAAGTTACATTTAATTTTTAAGTAATACCTGTTTGGGACATAAAACAAATTAATATAGGCTACCATATTTCCTTATCACCTAGAAATATCAAGTTTCCTTGCATTTCCCCTGGCCTGTGCATATATGTTACACATTTTGTCTTTTAATGAGATGTGAATAATTACCTTTCAGTGATTGATCATGCACACCAGGCTTATTCTATCTACTATTTACCCAAAGAAGCTGTTTCTGATGCCGACTTTGTCTAACTGTTAGAAGGAAGAATGATCCTGCCTAAATCTTACAGCTGGAAAGAATAATCAAATAGTATGATTATAATCTATATTGCTTTAGACAATAAAAAGATAAAAAAATTGTTGGCAATATGTAAACTATAATTCTAGAAAAGCATATTCTAAATTGTGAACCATCTGTGGAAACAAACAGTGAATACGATAGTACAAAAACTTATCTGTGAAACACAGGAATGAGAAAAATGAGACTACAATAGAAATTCCAGGATAGTAACTTCATGTTTGAAGAAAGGAAATAGTTTCATGCAGGAATATATCTTCTGAAGAACAAAATAATAGCGTTCTCTGGCTTTAAATCAACTTTCTACATGTCCCTCTAGCTTGATTTAAAAAGGCTTTACTAAAAGACCTAAGCATCTTTTCAGCAATAACTGATACTTGGGACAATAAATTTTACCTTCATTTAGTATATTATAGCTAGCAGCTATTGGCAATACCCACAAAGGTCATAAGTATAGTAGCCTGAAATATGAAAAGGCATTCCTCTAATTATAATGAAAAAAATACCTTATTAAATAAGCAACATTTAAATGTATAACAATTTCTGGAATTAAATGCTTCCTAATACTCTCTGGATATTGGATCATTGCTGGACTCATCATCACATAAAAAACATAATAAACAGGTAACTAGACTACTGGGTATGAATAAAATCTAATTTTTTTAAAGGTGCAGTTGATCAGATGTCAGCAATCTTAAGCCAAACCAGCTATTATGTCCTTTTCTTGTTTTGTTTTAAATCTGAGTTTCCTGAGGACACACAACTTCTGTAATGATTTTAGTTCAACAATCTCCAGGAACTTTTAACCCCTGTCCGATTTCAGGCAAATCTAACAGAAGGGCAGAGGCCTCAAAGACATTAGGATTCTACAAGCCTCTTAACAATTACCGGTTGAACAGAGGAGAAACACCTGCTAAAAGGAAACCGGAGAAAATTCTGCCTAGTTGATCTCATTTGGCAGCAGTCAAGTGGTCCATCAGGAGGCAGATGGCTCTGGACTAGTCACCACAGGAGGATGGGACAGCGCTACAATGCATGGCAGTGGGGAGTGAGATGACGATGATGGTTATGAATGGGGATCACAGGAACTGGCTGTAATATGTGGAACTGTGGATATGGAAAGGACAATACTGGAGTACAAATTCTAAAAGAAAATCAAGAGCAGATACCTTTGCTCTTAATTAGCTAATGAGTTATATTAATAAGGCTGGATAGTAGACACCTTACTAGCACAGAATAGAGTTAATGTCTCCTTCTGGGATGTGACCTTACTTTTTCAGAACTAACTGGAGTATCCTCATACAACATTCCTATTTAAAAATGGCTATGTACTTTTCATACAACGACATTGTAAAAAGTGTAGCCAAACAAATATGCAGCAAATATGCATATATTGCATATTTTGCGTATTGCAAATATGTAGCAAATATGCATATACGTAATTTCACATTATGGCTATATACTGCCATGAAACAACCAAGCCTCAACAATGAATTAAGCCAAGACGTCTATTTAAATTCTGCTTTATCCTAAGGAACTGAGTATATGTATCAAACAAGGAAATCTACAAATGGGATATAAGGGAAATAATTTCCTTGAAAAATTAGACTCTAAACACAATAACTAAAGATGTCCTACACACTATCTGCAGTGTAATCATTAGCACTTGATATACAAAACATGTCAGTGGAAGTATCTGCCTAGTGGGATGATCTTGATGCAATCAAAATCTATTCATCCTAAACAAAGCAAACATGCAGAATCTATTAATCCTAAACAAGACCAAAGTGAATTAATGACAGAAAAGTATACAGAAAATTCTGTTGTAACTCAAGGCTGATAACAGTATCACCAGTAGATAGGGCAATTTTTATCAGATTACTGAAATAAACTTATTGCTAAGAAATTAGGACCCTCAGCCATCAACCAAGTGGATCCATCAGTGGTAAAACTAACAAGAAATGAGAGATGCTGATTATTGAAAAGCAAAAATCTTCCCATGAAGAGCATTGTCTGTCAGCTTACATTAAATAGATAGTTCTTTTATAACTGGACTCTCTAAAGAAAGGAAATCCATGGTAATGAAGAAAAAGAAATCAGTATTGTATAAGATGCACTAAAGTAATTGATAAGCAAAACGTATTTGAAGGTTCAGGTTATTCTGCTGCTGAATTCACAACTGCATGCCTACTCAAAACGTATTTGAAGGTTCAGGTTATTCTGCTGCTGAATTCACAACTGCATGCCTACTCCTGAGACACACTACTGTGTTTTGCAAGCAGAATTTTTCAGCTATGTTTCCTATTCCTCGGACTATTATTACCATGTATTTCAAAACTGCCACATCAGACTGATAAAATTATGCAGTAATGTATCATATTTTTCCTCCTAGACTTTTCTATCTTCTGTTAGTAATTTCTTTGAAATAAAGTCAGCTATTTTTAGAGTGAGTACAGAAAAAAAACACAGTAAATTAATTTAAGCAGATATGTTTACTATCTTGTTTTTTAAGTTTTGAACAGATTTTTAAAGTATTTCTTAAGGGGGAACAAATCCTGCATACCTTACTTCATATGCATTTCTAATGAACTCTGACCTACCAAAGCCAGAAAAATACCATCTTTTAAATAGGTACATTAAAGCATATTTCTAAATAAAACAAATAATAAAAGCATCAATCAGATGTACTTCCCAGACTGTGCTCAAGTAAAGTGCTCATACAGTTAAGAGTCAGATGTAAAACTCACAAGTATGGTAATTGAGAAAAGGAAACTAACCAAAAGAGAGTCTGCAGTTTAGCTGAGGCTCAGCCTGTCCCAGTTTTGGTTAGCGCTTGCCTTGAATTCAATTCTGAATGTGACAAACCTCAGTAATTCTCATTAAGCATTCCGTCTAACAAGAAAATTGAAGAGAAATTTAACTGAAAATCATGGCATCCAAAGGAAGGAGAAGAAAACTAAACAATGAAGTTATTTCTATTAGTGCAATACTCATGTATTATTGTAATAGTTCATGATGGTAAGATGGCCTGATATTAGACCATCTATACTTTCATTCTGCATTACTAACATATAGCTACTCTTCTTTTGCAAAGGGTTTAAAATATACTTGTTGAAAAGGAATTAAAAAGCAATGTTACAGTCACAACTGTGATATAGGAATCCTGTTTATGGATAGATAAAGCAAATGTTTTTAGTCTACAAAACTTGTTCTAGGATTAGCATTTTCTGTTAAAAATTATAAATGTTAAAATACAATTTATAATTTTGCTTTGTTAAATCATGTGTTTTCATTAAATGTGAAGCAATATTTTTTAGTTTTCAGTGTTATTTTTTGCAATTATTAGAGTCCCTTAAAACGTATAGAATATCATCTGAACAGTTTATATTTCTTCCATTTCTGAAAAAATGTTAATACAGATAAAGAAATACATATGCCAAGGTACAGTTCTGCCTGCCAGTCAGTTTAATATCCCAAACCTTCCATTCAAAATAAAAGAGGCCAATTATTGAAACCTGAAAAGTAGGGATCCATTTGTCTCTGAGTTTGCAGGACATTTTTTCTACTTTAACTATTTTAGATGTTACTGTTTTTTTCAAAGGTATGCCTTACCTTTTGCCTTTCCAATAGTTAGGAAGTAATAAATAGAGTGATGGATGCAATGACAGTTCTGTGGAACATAAAACCAAATATACTTTACTTAAGGCTGTGTTTCAAAGGCTTTATGTTTTCATATATTTGTGAGGCACAGGAAAATATTCATTTCTACAATACTTTTAATGAGCCTTCTTACTGCTTGACCAGATTTTACATAATGTGATACTGCCAGGGAGCTTTGTTCTTCCCCAGAGCTTTGCAATCTCTCTTATTGTTTATAAATCCTTTCATTCAAACACCTTAATGCGTTTCCCAGTGGATGTACCTATAGCTATTAGCCCATTATGTTCTACAAGGGCTCATGCAATGTCTGAGTCCAGATTACAATATTCTTATTGGCCTTGAGCCAATCTGCAAAGGAAAGTAGATTTAGTGATGCAATTACATTCCAGAAGACTTTTAAATAAATTGTCAACTGAATTCAGAATTCCTACAAGACTCCAGCTGCTGTCAGATCAATGTGCACACGAGTTGGATAGAAATGAACTTCCTATTAGAGGTCATGTTAAGATATTCTAAGAGTATTCTAGCATATAATTTTCATACATGCATGCCAGTACATTGTTTGACATGAAAACCGACAATTCATTTAACTAGGGTAAAGACAAACTCCAACATAGCTCAACACCAGTGAGAAACAGTTTAGTTTTTGACCATTTGCAATCTAAAAAATGATCTTAGAAGTTTGCTTGGGTACAGACAAAGAAACAGAAGAAAAAAATTGATAGATGGGTATGGAAGCAGCCAAAGGCATGCTGGATTCAATCTTTCAATGTGTTATCTTTTCTTGTGTTTTGCCATGGCAGCAATGAAATTCACTTGTGGGATCAAAATCACACCGTTATTGAAATATACATTCAAAAAGGACTGGAAAAGAACCCATATATGACAAAAGTATTCCTTTGTCACTCATCTCACACTTACTCAATGCTTAATGGAAAGAAATCTTCACTGGTTTCAACCTTCTAGCTATACTATCTCTGGGCTTCATCTCAAAACATTGGAAAATGAAAAATATTGGTGAATCCAAACACTTCTGAGCTGCCTTTTCCCCATGAATTTGAATACTAATTAGATGCCATTAATAGCTTCTTACTTTACTGAAAATCAACACGATTTTCAAATCAATTATATGCTGAAATTGTACATACTCTGAGGAAACCTGGGTGGATTGTCGTTGACATCAGTGAGTGTGATATTTACAGTTGTTGACCCTGACAGCCCTCCGACCTGCCCAGCCATATCTTTGGCTTGAATGACAACAGAATAATGTTCTCTGGCTTCCCTGTCCATGTTGTGCAAGGCAGTCCTGATGACTCCTGTGATGGAAAGAAAACAAACAAACAAAAGAAAGATCAGGATTAGCTTTTTCTAGCAAGAGGAAAGGCTGGGCATAACCTTTCTTTTCAGGAAAGGTGAGACATGGCAGATTTTCTGGAAATGCAAAGCTTTTCTACAATCAATTAGCTGTATTTTTTTATATATATATATGTATAAAAATACATATATAACAATGTTAGTTGCTTGAGGATATGAAGAAATTAAAATCATAAATACTAAACCAACTATTATATTAATAACTAATTAATCCAACTTATATAGCAGTTCTAGCTGAAAGGTACATTGCCAAAATTCCAGTGTTTTCTCATATATTGTAACTATTTAACTAGCTACTTAATAGAAATATTAATGAATGGGAACTCTTACCAGACACAAATTGCTTTTTAAGAAAAGTTAATTTCTGAATTAAAATATGACATACCTTTTAAGACTACCCCAAAGTCAAACTTTCTTATTTGACAAAACTCAAAAAACTACATTTGATACATGTCAATCATATACAGTTCATATAAATGTTCATATACTTGTTCATAAGTTTGACTTACCTAATACCTATCTGTATAATGAAAGATAAGCTATTATTGTTTTTACTATAGTATAAAGTTAAAATTAAGTGATCCTAAATTTGTATTTATTTTTATCCAGCACCATCAAATTTTTTTTTTTAAACTTTTAGTCAATTACATATGCAGAAGCAAAGATTACAGCAAAGTAGGAACAGGCAACCCTGTGGGCTCAGTTTCAGTTACGTGATATTTTTCACTTATGATGATGCCTCTAAATTATCCCCTGCTAATTTCTTTGATCACAGGCTAACAGAAACCTCACGGAGTTCAATAAAGGAAAATGTCAAGGCTTGTGACAGGGAACCAGTACATACTGTGGACAGACTAGCTGGGGAGCAGGATTACAGAAAAGGATCTAGTGGGTCCTCAAGTTTTTCATGAGCCAGCAATGTGCCCTTGCAGCAAACAAGGCCAACAGCATCCCAGGCTGCATTTAGGAAAGCATTGCCAGCAGGTCAAGGGAGGGGATCCTTCTCTGCTCACCACTGGTGAAGTCACATCTGGAGAGCTGGGTCCAGTTCTGGGCTCACCAGTACATAAAAGACTGGTAGACTGAAGCAAGTTACATAGAAATAAATAAGGAAATATTTGAAATGTTAAATTTATTAACAGTAAATTTTGAAAACCCTAAATTTTTAGCAGAACTTGGGTTTGGACTCTTAAACTGAGTGACTGTTATAACTAGCAAGAAAATATACCATAGGATGATCAAATACTGCTTTTGGGTAAATTTTAAACATATAATAGCCATTAATACAAAACAACTTAAGAAAAGCCTTGCTTTTCTAGAAAACCTGCTGTAGAGCATGACTCTCAAGGCTTTAGATTTCCAGTCTCAGATGACATAAAAATTGATTTCCAGAACACTGCTTTTCTTGTACTTGAAAATCACTTTCTTTGCATTTCTTCAGTAAAATCATTTAGCTGTTATTACATAAAAAACAAAATTTTCATGTAGCTTATACCATTGTTTCCATTCTATTCTGAAAACAAATTACACATAAATAGTAGAATTATCCACCAAGAATAATATTATAAAGTATCCATGAAGATTCATAATGATTTTAACACAGTTTTACACTGTAAGTTTTTCATCCCTTCAGAAGTGTAGATTCTGGACAAGGTGGCTAAAAATAGTACACCAGTCTGTTCTAGCTGATGAGTGTTTTTTTCCTTTACATGACACAGTTAGAAACAGATCTTTTTTCACAAATTTCACCATGATATACTGAAAGTAACCACAATTTATACATATTACACCAGAAAATCAGAAAGGAAAAATTTGAATAAAAGGAACTGATATGATTTAAATATGCCATTTCATCAAAATCAATAGTGTTCACAAAATCTGGTATTACAGTTCTGATATTTCAATTTGCTGAAAAAAATGAAGATAGAAAAGTATTAAAATTAAAAATGTCCTGCTTTGACACTTTTCAAATCAATTGCTTCAATTTTTCACATACAAACCAAATTTACTGAAACATTTAATGTTCATCTGTATCCATGAAGGGAGTATGAGATTTTTTTTTTAAAAAATTCCATTTCCATTTGAAACAGACCAGATTTTTCACAGTGGAACATTTGTCTTCTGTACAATCCTCATAATTACACTAGTCTATTACATTTTTAAACTAATTTAAACAAAGAGAAATTCCTCAGAATTACAATTACAATTCTCCTCTTCCTTTTAGCTTCAAGGGATACGGTACTGAATCAATGCTTGTACACAGTTAATAAGGATTTTTGGATGACTAATCATTTGATCTCTCCTACTTGCATCAGATTCCTCTTTTCTGAAAACTGAGTAAATTAAAGTGGGCAAGTTTTTAATTACAAAATCTTCTTCCAAAGCTTAGAATAAAAAAACCGCACAAGTGGTGCTGAAAGACAGGAGACAAGGGAAGATTTAGTTCTCTGTTTTCTTGGTTGTGTATACTTATATCCATCCTAAAATTATGTCATCAGTATGGAATACGTAAATACTATGCAGACCCTAATGCTCTATCCTGTCATTAGCAGCTCCACTAATTTTTGTGGCATTGTAGCACTAAAATCATACATAATTTCAAATTTCTCCAATGACCCCAAGAGGTGTATGGAGAAATTTCTTGGTTGCCTTTCCCAATAAGATAATATGAAATGCTCCTGCAGTTCCTTCTAAAGTAGGAATTGTCCCTGGTATCTTCAGTATATGTGGCAGGGGCTCCTATATATCAAACAAGAAGACAGGAAGTTCATACTAAGGAACTTATCTCCCTGTCTAGAACAGCAAGGAAAGAATCTGAAAAAGAAAACTGTCACTGGTTTTTTAACCTAAACACAGCCTTAATTTTGCCTCACATTTTCTAAGCAACAGTGCAACTTTGTTAGCTGAATACTTTTCAACTATGTTTCCAATATTTAATCATTTTTACTAAGAAAGGAAATCAAGAAAAAAAGAAAGCAAAATGTAGACATAATTACAGGGACGCTCTACCCTGTTTCTGGTATTAAACCAAGAATTCTTATAGAAGTTTGACTACTTTGTCAAAAAACACGTGCTACATGTGGCGGTTTAGATCTTTTTGAATAGAGTTGAGAAGGGGACAGCTCTGGAACTCTGGTCTGCCAAGTTTAGTCATAGCTATTTTCATCTTAAAATTATGTGTGATGTGTTTTCCCACATGGAAGGCTCTCTCAGAACACACTTGTTTGGTGTAAACTTCTTGTTTAACTTTATTCACATCTAAATTACATGATTTTTTGGGTTTTTTTTTTTTTTTTTTACAATCTCTGAGAATTTTTACAGTCTTGGAAAGCACATTTTCCAATTTGAATTTATCTTCCCTGACTATGTATGACCAGAAACCTACCTACATTCCAGATGAGTTTTTATCACCATCTTTTCTAATATTCCCCCCCTCCCAGACTACATCACACTGGTGATTCATCTATGATTGACTAATATACTCAGGACAATCTCAGAATCACAGAATCGCCTAGGTTGGAAGGGACCTTTAAGATCACCTAGACCAACCATAAAAAAAAAACAACCAAACAAACAAAAACCAAAACAAAACCCAAAAAACCAAAAACAAACAAAACACAGACACCAGCACTTAACCATATTCCTGAGCACCATGTCAATTAATCTTTTGAATATCTCCTGCAATGACTCTTCCAAATTAATTAGACAAGCATTACTGTAAAATCACAGAATGTCTCAAGTTGGAAGGGATGCTCCAACTGCTCCTCACAGGGCTATCTAAAACTAAACAATATGAACAAGAGCATTGTCCAGATACTCTTATAATTAGTCCTGCAACATGGCCTTTACTATTGTGCTGGTTTTGGCTGGGATAGAGTTGGTTTTCCTCATAGTAGCTACTATGGAACTGTGTTTCGGATTTGTGCTGAAAACAGTGTTGACAACACAGCAATGTCTTAGTTACTGCTGAGCAGTGCTTACACAGTGTCAACACCTGGCTTCCCATGCCATCCCACCAGGAAGTAGACTAGGGGTGCACAAGAAGTTGGGAGAGAACACAGCTGGGACATTTGATGCCAACTGACGAAAGAGATATTCCATTCCATGTGACATCATGCTCGTATATAGCTGGGGCAAAAAAACAAGAAGGGGCTGGGGGACGACATCCAGAGTTATGGTATTTGTCATCCCAAGTAACCACTACGCGTGATGGAGCCCTGGTTTCCTGGAAATGGCTGAACACCTGCCTACCGATTGGAAGTAGTAAATGTGCGTAGCTTCTTTTCTTTCCTTTTAGTCAATGCCTCTGGATTTGAGAAAGCCCTGAAAATAAGTTTAATTTTAGCAAGTTTTACTTCCTTTTACTTCCTTCTCCACTCAGGCTCTCCAAATTCATTCCTGATACTGAAATGCAGTCAATTCCCTTTTTTCCCCAAGTTTTCTTTAAGATACTTCTATGCTCTGCAGCATCTGACAATGTGTTATGTTGTCTTTTTTAGCATTCTGTGAAGATCCACTTTACTTGCATTTAAGAAGAGCTACAACAGAAGGCTCAACTGTAAATGAGACTGTAAAAATCAAGACTTTTTAATTCAATTGCAGACAAATATTAAGAAAATGTCTGCCACAGCCAAGTGGCTAACTATGCATTTACCAAAGTAATTACGTACTCACCTAACAGCCCAGTATATCTGAATAAATTTATCTTGTTATTTATACAAAATAAAAACTTATTTTAGATTCAGTAATGGCTACAGAATTTTAGTCAGCTTTCTTTTACAGCCTACTCCTGCATGAGGTGTGAATGGAACCTTCCCAGAATAAACCATGGTTCAGTTTAACATTTTGAGCTCAAAGATTTTCTATCTACTGGGAAAAAAATGAAACCAAGCAAAACAACTCCACTTTAATGACAAACGAGTTTGTGATGGGCAAATTAATTTTTTTTTTTTGCTTGGAAAATTTCCATTCCGTTGTTGGATCATGAGCCTGGTCACTAGAGATTTTCTTAAGGGCCAGTAGGTTATACTAGATCTCCCATATTCTAATTTCTTATATATCTGTCTTGTCATGATCACAACCACTCAATGGTTCAAATATAATTTTAAACATCTATTTAATAGCTGAATAAATGTGTAATTGTTTTAATTACTGATGGAAATAAACTATTGCAGATGGCAATTTAATTAATATTATTTTTATTTTGTGAATAAAAGCTCTATTTTTATCACCGCTTTGCTTTAGGATATGTAGCTAGCCTATTTTATTGTAACTTAATATTCTTAATATATTCTATATATTGTATTTATTGTATATATAGAATATATTGTATATATTAAAATGGATTTCAAAAATCTAATATTATGTACCTTGAAAGAATCAGACACATCCCTTTTAAGAGAAAGAAGTACTGTTTTTGTTGGGTTTGCATTTTAGGACAAATACTGAGCAAGTACCAGACACTAGATTGATTTCTTTTTTCTTAAAGCTTCAAAATAAACTTCAAATTTAGAACTCCTAATACTCTTTGACTTGGAGTTCTGATTTAGTTGAAACTATGACTGTAAACAAAATGTGCAATACAGACATTTTGGTCATACCCCACATTCTGAATGCTTTTATAACACAGATGTCTTTAATCTGGGCCTTTGAGGCAGACCTACTTTATATAACTAACATACATTTTATTCCTTTACAGGGACATCACTAGACACTTCATGGCTAAAAGTCAAAGCACTGTAGAAATGACAATTAATGGTCAATTTTCTTCTATGGTCATGATTGTAGTACTGAAAGACACTATGCCCTTTCTAGAAAAATCATCATTGAAATAAAATACATGACTCCAACATTGAAAGACAATTGCTGTAAAAAATAGGAAATGTTGAAAAATAAGTACATTTTAAAAAGAAAGTAATAAGTTTTTTTTAAAGAATAAGTTACAATAGTACTCATTTGATAATAAAAGAAGAGGGGAGTTAACCAGATTGATTATACTACAATGGAAAAAAAGAAATCAATTCCATTTACAATTAGTAAATATAGCCTTCTCAAAAATCTTGATGAGTACAAGTCTGAATTTGCAAAATGAACAAGTCTTGTGCTGAAGCCTCCTGAATTAATTAATTTGAAGAAAGATTCACTGACTGAGTGGAAAATACACTAATTTATGTGTCAATTGCATGGATGCCAAATGTAATCATAGCACCTTCCACTGTTTTCATAATGTAAAGCATATTCAAATGAATTAAATTAAGAATGCTGCCTCCCAGTCAGTAAACAAGAAATTCTAATCTGCCATATGTAATTTCTGCAAATCAAAGGAATATCTGTTACAGAAATAGCATAGCAAGTGGCCACCCTATTTGACCAGAAAGTTGTCATGTTTTCTCTTGCCAACAGTTAAAGCATATGTCAACGAACATCAGGTTTGCCAGTCATTAAATTCTTTTTAAGCAACAATCCTTACCTTGGAAAGAAATCTTAGTATAGCTTAGATTTTTAGTATAGTTTACACAACCTTATGCATCCACAGTCAAAATACATTCTTTCAAAAAACTAAGGTCTTCAAGCTTAATGGTGAATTCTTTATCTAATGGCTTCACTGTTCAAAGCCAGATGGGACCACCAGACCCCCCAGACCTTCAACTGAACTAGCACTATACTGAATCTACCAGTTTGATCCTCCTGGAAGCATATAATTTCGAACTGAAGTGATCAAGAGGTAGAAAATATTACCTATTTCCTTGGCTGAATATTCCAGTCATTAATCACAAAGGTCTGCCCTTCATTTGGTAGTGTGCACTTTTAATTTCAAACCACTGACTCTTGTTACACTCTTTCAGACTGTTTCCAGCATTTCTCTTTTAAAGGTACTGCTGTATTCTCATGAAGCTAACCTTTCTGCTAAACTAAATAAGCAAAAAAACTTTTCACTGTAAAGCCTTTTCTCCCACTCATAACTTAGTGTTATTTGTTCTTTTCAGTTTTCCATTTTTTTAAAAAATACCAACAAACGAAATTAATATTGATATTTCAACAAAGCTACCCCCCATTACCAACCTCTGACATTCCTAATCTTTTAAAATATCTAAAGACTTGATTTAAAGGGTTGTATTGGGCTTTTTTTTAGCTCATTACTTCTTGGGGAACTCATTTTGAGCTGCTTTACCCTCACATACCTATGGTTCTCCTGGATATAGTCCCACCCTCCTCACTTGTAACTGCATGACTTTGCATTTATTGTATTGAGTAGCACAGGATACCAAATAATTTGGGTTATTTTGACAGAATGTGCTGTCTTCATCTTTATTCAGCATTCTGCAGTTTTTGTGCCATCCAACAATTTTATCAGCAGTAGTCTTATGTTAACTTTTAATATACACAGAAAGAAGCTGAGTAGAGCTGGTATTACACCAATTCCCTGGTGGAATCTCTTCCTTTAGTGATGATTCTGCCTTGATGTCAACTTTTTACTACCTCCCAGGTAGCCAGTTCATAGCCATTTAGTATGTGCTTTGTTGCTACTACTTATTGCTATGTATTTAACTGGAATGGCATGTGACACTGCAGTTATCTTTTTCAATATAACTTGCGATTTCATAAAACAAAGAAATCAGGTTTCTTTACCATGACCTATTACCCAGAAAAACACATTGAAAGGGAGCATTGCTATTTCTGTTTTTTTTATCAGCTAAGTTCTTTCTCAGCCTATTTTTCTTTTTGCTGAAATTTACCAGCCTCACGTTGCAGATTTCCTTTTGCTTGACCTTTCAGAAAACTGACACACATTTACAGTCTGCAGATTTCCTTATCTACTTCTTTATTCAGGGATAATCTATCACCTTTCCAGGTTTTGGAACAGGACAATAATTATAGTTCTCCATTAATCTAAGCCTGATTCTAGAAGAAGCAACATTTCATGGTGAAAAATAGGAAAATTCTGCTTTTTTTATTTATGTGCAGATTCTGAAAAGAGTTCAGAAAGGGGTGAATTCCTCCGTTTCCTCCAAAAATCATTTATCAACATGTTACTTCCTGAAAATGTGCAAGTTGCTTCTTCTGAAGTACAAACTACACGTAAGTTCCTATGAATTTTCAGATGGCAAAATAGACTTAAGCATTCTGTCAAGCAAATTCCCTGAGTAGTTTTGACCTCTCTTAAAATTGCTTCTCCATTATTTAAGTGGCTTTTTTTCTACACAGAACTGTTCGAGATGATGTACGGAAGAGTAGAAATAAGCCTCAAAGACAGATTTTGACTTGAATAAAAATATTCTTGTGTATATTCTTGTGTAGCAATATGCCACTATATGTTAGTTCTCTGCATAAGTTTGCATGATGAAATAATTCAATTCATAACAGAAGAAATTTCAGTGGGTTTCCATTGGATCATGTAATTTCCTTGGAACTGAATCTGAATTAGGGGCATTTCTAGACTTCTGAAGAAACATATGGGTAGGAGTAAACAGGGATAAATCATGAGATTCTCCAACCTGAACAACACAGTGGTCTAACTCTGATGTGTTCCTGTAATGCAATAGGCATGTGCCTTGGGCAAAACAGCATGAGGCAAGACTACAGAAGTACGATGCTACTGCTGTGTTGAAAATTTGTCTTTTTTGACAATTCATTTTAAAATATATTTAAAAAAAACAAAGAAGAATCTGTACCCATATTAGGGAGGGGAAGAAAAAGGATGATTTTGGCTCAAAGCTGGTAACAAGACTGCTAGTTGTACAGTGAAATACTTAAAGTATTAAAGTTGAATATAGCTATGAAACATACCTAGATACAGATAAACATGACTAACAGATAACTTAAAGCTGCTTAGATACTGACAACTTCTCCGTAACAGATTACTGGTTAGATAGGCAAGCAGAGGAACCAAGCAAATGATGTGAGTGTGAAGATAAGGCAAGGGCAAAGAATACTGGAAGGGAGGAAATTACTCATTAAGTGTGATTTCTTCAGATATACACTTCTTATAGTGTATTTAATCCTTGGTGAGAAGTAACAACCTTATAACACAAGATGAACAAAACAATTAAGTCAAAAGGGGATGCAATCACTAACCCCTGAAAATGGCAGATGGTAATTAAGTACAGGAATCCTCTCAAAGGAAATCCCATTTGACAAGAAAGATCTTAAAGCTATCTGAAAACCAACTACTTATATTCTCAAGCTTGGAAATAACTCTCTCTTAAAATAGAAATAGTATTGACTGCTAGTACCAAACACTGCTTCTTGTAATGTCACGTACCTTCAGGCCCACATGAAAATGTATTTAATCTATAGTTTGAATGAAAATGACAAAATAATAGACAGCTGAAGGTTAAAGCTGCTAATATTTCACTCATAATCCAAACTTCTTTATTACTTCCTTCATAATGGAAAGAAAAATAATGAAGCCACAGATTTTACTTCATATTTCTCATCTACTGTTATTAGACTTTAATGAAAAATAAATTTAACTTTTTGTCTTTACTAAGTAATAATGTATCAAAATAATTGGAGATAACTAACAAAGTTGCCCAGTATTACGCTGAATACTATTGTGGTTCCTTTTCAAAATAGATAATCTTGATAACAGGGACAATGATTATAGGCAGACAAAAAACTTTCAGATAGGGTCAAAATTGTGTCTGCCTAATTAAAATACTCAATACAACTTACAATCTTGGGAAGATTCTACATTTGGACAAAATTTCCTGTGATGACTAATTTAATTACAACTGACAGATAGGGTCTAGACATATAATTCAGATTAACTATTAGTAAGAAAGCTTGCTTAGTCAACAGGCCAAACATTTACATGGTGTTTGTGTTCTTTTCACCCTGTGATACTTACTCATTACATACCCATGAGCATTCCACTGCACTGCAATTCTTCACTGACCCATGTGTAACATGTTAAGGACCTTACAACCATATAGCATAATTTATAAGTAATTGCTATAAGTTAGAGTGTAACCTTACTCATGTTTCAGTTGGGATAGAGTTAACTTTCTTATTGGCAGCTGGTATAATGCTATGTTTTGGACTTAGAATAGACTGCTAGTAAGAAAGTTATCTCTATCCCAACTGAACCATGCCACCTAGGTACTTGAACTACAACAAAACTGTTTCTGCTTGACATGTTATGATAGTGACAATGTAAGCTAGTGTCTGTTAAAAGCAAAATCATTAAATTCAACAATCATTAAAATACCATCAGCAAAAATTCTTCATTTTGGAAGCTGCTTTAATGCTAAGTTATTACCTCAGAGTATAAATATATATATATGCAAATATACGTTACAACAACTACCTTACAATATTATTTGGTATCCTTACAGGTCTTTGAAGGAAAAATCGTAGAAACAAAATATTATTGTAATAATTTCTGGAAAAAAAACCTTTTTTAACCAAGAAAAATCTGTAAGTATATATTCATTGAATGCTTAGTACTTGCAGCAAAATCTCAATCTATTTTCACAATGAAATATATTCTTTCAAATTCTGCATAGGAGAAAAAATGTCTAAGTGCACCCTGGGTAAACAGAATACTGATCAAGGAACCACGGTAGATCACAAATAGGTATTTTTGAATGCTGAAAATGTATCTGGTAGCATTACATGTACCACAGTTTTCGCAACTGTCTGTCACACACAAAAAAGATTATGTTAGAAAGATAAAATTTAAAGAAATCCTATAATAAAACTTCTGACATACGCGTTCACAAACATTATTTTCTTTCTTAGAGCCAACACCCACAAAATCTTTGTCTATTACGTGACATAATACATAGCTATTGATTTCTGTTGAGATTCAATCAGGATTTCTTGACCTGAGAGTTAGACATTGATCTAGTCAGAGAAAGATAACTTTCTACCTAGAGGTACAATAAATAGTACAGTTGGCTGAAAACAGAAGTCTGTGTTGTTCCATTGTTACAGACACACTGCTATCAAGAAAATGACTACTGAATTAGTGGTGTGGCTTCTTGAAAAGAGGCACCCTCACACTACCATAAATTAAGAAGTGTCACAGTAATGTCACAGAAAACATAAAATATGACCGCTCACTGACAGGACATAATTTTATAAAGTTGTTTCTCTTTTTTGATTTGATTGAATACATTATTCTGCAAGGTGGTCAGCCTCTGCTTGGACTTCATTGTATTTAACACTTCTTGATTTGAAACTGAAGCTTGTCTACATTTGAAACTATTCTGAATAGACAAAGATCACATTTGAAAATGACTCTTAATAGCTTTTACTGGAGCAAGACTTAACTAGGAATAATTCCAACTATGTTTTGTCATCAGCCTTGGGAAAATCAGGACTTTGTCACAGATCCCACCCACAGCAAGGAAAGTTACAAAAGTTTATGAACAAAGTCACAAGTGCCACAATTTTATACACCTGTTGCAAACTTTTACACTGGATATTGTAAAAAAGGAGAAAAACCAAACCAAACAAAACCAACAGATCCTCTTTCCTTTTCCTCTTCTTACCAACCATTCTCATCTATAATTACTGAAAAATGTAAGAATAGCCTTTGTTTTGTACTTTCAGGTTTCCAATTTTCATTGAGAAAATAAGGAAACCTATCAATTTAGAACTGTATTTCCTTGATCTATCAGCAACCAGCTTAATAAATTATAGTAATCTACATGACCTCTTCTGATGAACACAGTATTTTTATAGTTGCATAACAAATGTATAAATTTGTTCAACTGCAGTTGAGATAAACTAAACCACACAAATTTGATTACAGACTAAGTGAGCCTGTGTAATAAGGATCTTTCAAGTGTCTAAAAATTTTATAGAATTTGTTTATGCGTTGGCAACATAACATGCTGTAATGTTTCAAACCTGTTTAAATCTATAAAATTTCCACAATGGATTTTTTCCTGACTGCAATGACACACCAAAATATTTTGGGATATTACTGAAAGACAATATTGAAAAACTGCATGACCAAAGATGAAGAGTTGAAATACATATGTTTTACAGATGGAAATATTGCAAAAATGTAAAACGCCAAAAAAAAAAAAAAAAAGGCAGCTTGCATAATTCCATCTAGCTTTTTAAAATCAGTCTTTCCTAAAAGTAATTTCAATGACTTTACTTGTCTGAATAATTAATTTGTGATCTACATGGAGTATTAAAACAGACCAGCAGCAATATCATAGAACTCTTCCCCTTCTCTAGGGTTCTACCTAGTGCAGGTACTTAGCTTATATGGGCCTGGAATGAATCAAAAAGACGCATTTCAGAACTCTCTCCTCTTTCTACAGGACATAAAATTTTCTACACTTAATTCTATTTTCTTGATTTACATTAAAAAGTCATAGTACAATAATATAGACAAAAGATAATGGGACTACCTTGATTTACAATTTGGTACAAAGAGTCAATGATTATTTACCAAATGTATATTTCAACTAATGATGTGAAGGTTTATTCAAAGTAATTCAAATGAAGCTGTGAAATGATCACTAAAAAATAAACTTCCAGTTAAAACAAACAAGGCTGCCTTACTTAACATGGTTGACCTTAAATTAGACTATCCCTGTACCTTTTGAATATGAATGACAAATAAAAAAATATGATTCACTCTTCTGCTAACATCTAGGAGTAAGAGTGCTTTTAAAAGTGTATAAGGAAGTAGGCTGGCTATTTAAAACCCAATCCTTCAATTTGTTGAAGTACCTATCCCAAGGCTAAATTATTACACTTGACTTAATTGTTCTTGAACACTACCTCATGGGCTATATAAAAGTCCTTCATTTCTAATTATTATATTAAGATAAAACAGAGATTTAGAGCAGTATACCAATTTTCACTCTGAATTTCTTTCACCATTTTTCTTAAACCAAATGAAGCACAGAAACTTATTCTTTTCCTGGTGTTTTCTTTGTATATGCCTGTAGAGGAAGTCTTTCCTCTAAATTTAATCTACAATAGCAAGCATTTCTCTGTACATGTAGCTTAGTTTTCTAAAACTCCAAAATGACCTGAGGTAACAAGAAACAGCATACCTAAAGCAATTTATATGTACCTACTTATATGGTAACTGATATGTAAATAGAAAAAGCGCATTTCATCTCATGTACCAGGCAAGAACCTATAAAAATCCTTAGTATCAGGCCAGCCAGAAGGAATCCTAATCAGAGCGGACAGGAGCTTTTCCTGTGCAGAAAATGCAGCAATTACAGCTTGCCATGTTTGGAACTGTCAAGTGCTTTTCTTGTCCATTCTTCTTAAGATCTTCTTTCAGTACATATGTGATGAAGGTGAGCAGGAGCTTACATTGTTCATTTGGATCTGGTATAAATCCACATACTTCAAAGACAGATAATGAAGCTACTGTGAATTACATTGGTAAAGAATCTTATCTTTTATTTTTAGGCAAAAAGCTTCTTACCATGATTAGGGCTAAGTTGTCAATTTGGTTGATGAGTTTTCACTCTGCAGGTGTTAATTTAAGGGGAACTTGTACCAGGGAAGCCTGTCTTATATAAGCAAGGTTGCTGTTATAGCTCCTGAGAATCTGGTTAACGATTACACATTTTTTATACTATAATGTTTCTAAAATCACACCTGAAAAAAAATTACACATTTGTGAATCAGTGTGTTAAGGTGAGAAATAGGAAACATAGACTGCATGCCTATGCGGGCCATTTGCTTTCACTTAGGAAAAGGCAATTCAATTCAAATCTCTCTACCTTCAATTCACATTTTCTTTCATGTTTAAAATTTAGACTTAGCATCTTGTTTTACTGGAGAAAGCCCAGCATAAAAGTGAAGCCTGTTATCTGCTACAGGCACAAAGTGGTGCTCCAGTATACCACAAGCAATAAGTATAGAAAGAGACTTTATATGTACTTCTGCTAATGAAACTCTGGTGGAGAAATTTACAGCTGCATCTTCTGACACAAGCTCTAGGAAAACCAACAGTAGGGAGTGCAACTGAAAGAAAATTTTGACTCCCTAAATCTCAGCTATTGTAAATTAACCCCAAAATTGAAAATCAAATAGGTCTAAGTCAGGAAAAGGCTACAAAGAATGATGTACATTCTGGAGCTAGTATAGTTATTTGCAGAACTTAGTTGTTGTAACTCTCAGGAAAGTGGAAATCATTTTAAGGTATTTCGTATTTGAATAAATTACATAGTTATTTTTCAGCTGTACTTGAGTAGCTCTGCTGGTTATGTTAGAAAACTTAACTTCCAACATATAATTGACCAAAAAGTGGCAATGGTGCATAGTAGCTGCTTTAGCACCAGTAGAGGTTGCCCACTTATGTCAAAAATATCTTCTTAATTTTGATTAGAACTTGTACACTTGTAAAACTCACTTTTAGTGAGGAACATTTTTCTGTATATAGGACAATTGCCAGCTTGACATCAGAGAATATACTGTCCTAATAAATTCTTTTTAATACTTCCAAAGACTTAGTAAAAAGTTGTATTCTGACTGTTAGGAGTCTGAACAGTAAACCTTAAAAACATATTTTGACATGCATAAAACTTTTGCATGGTGATCCATTACAGTAATAGAGCACGACTTAGGTTTTTTTTATGAACTGTGTTGCAGAAGCCATTTAAGAAAGATTGGAGAACAGACTTTTATTACCCTTTTAAAAAGATGTCATTTATCAAACAGACAATGACACATATATCCTCAGAATCTTAAGATAATTTAATGGTATACACATATATAGTTTGCAAAGGACACAGCTTATCACTGTGTTTTGACCAAATTAATTTATTTTTTATCAAGAACAAGATATTAAAAGTTTCTAAAAGCTGTCTCAAAGCACTGAATCTTCTATTTTTTGTCCTAGCAAAATAATTTTCTTTACACAATACCAAGACAATATAGATAAAAGGCGTAATTTTCAAACATACATGCCTGAAAACAGTCATTTGGAAATGTGGCCTGTAATTAATTGTGCCCACTTATCCCTGAGAAATCACACCTAACACCGGGAAATAATTTTTCAAAATATTGACTTCATCATTAGTTTCTTGTATCTTTAAAACTAATTTTCAGAAGAATACAAAGGATGTGTCTTTCTGTGTAAAACGGGAAAGTGATTAGCCTCACTAAGCCCTACAGTAGAACATGGGAGAAACAGGGGTTCCATCATTTATTATGTCATATCTTGGATAATGTTACTACATGTTAATTATTGATAATTTATGTCTGCATGAATAATATTGACAGAACGGTTAGCACTGCATTTAGGATCACAGTCTAAACAGCCCAGTAGTGGCCTATCATTTGGCAGTCAGTCCATCTTCCCCATCAGTGCCAGGTGAGAATCGTAAGCTGGGACTCCCCTGTCCTGGGGACTGAGTGGATGCCCATGAGACACACACCTAATGCTTCACAGGGCACTACATGAACTGAGTGTTGGCTGCACACGCTTCTGGCCTAGAGCTCCTTCCAATATTTACATGCAGTACAGTCATGATGCACAGCAAATACTTAATGATGAACAGAATGCAGTCCTGGCCAGCCGACTCCAGAGCAACCCCTCTGACATAGAAGTATTCTCCCTTTGCATTTTCAAGCCCTAGACAGATGCTGCTCAGAGTATGACTGCTGCAGTTCATACACAGAATACCATTACATCCTGATTTCAGGAAAAGTGCTACGCTTTAGAGTCCAGAGACACATGACGTCTTCCCTTGCAAAATCTGTGCTCATAGCTTTGTGGATTTTACAAGTTCTCACTATTCATTTGAGCTTTACACATCTAACACAGAAGGAACCTTTTTCAAAGTCATCCCAATTCCAAATAAGTGACCCTAGAGACATATTTAAAAAGTATTTCTAGCAAAGGACTGAAGACATGTCTGTGTATGACAGTCCTGCACAAATACCATAAATTCTCATAAATCTGTCAAAATGGATTTTTTTTATTTTCTGTTGTAAGACTACTGTTATTATAAAGGCATATAAAAAAGACTGACTTGTCAGCAGCTGGGATTTATAAATTAAATCTATATTCTATAATGTCACTAATAGCACTTTGGTAATTACAGATCTGTTTACCAAGTTTTCTGAGTGCAATATTCAAAGGGATATAATGAGGGAACAATAAGAAAATACATGAATACCTGTTTAAATTTTTCTTGACCTGCATGTAATGACTTAAAGGCTGAATTCCAGAGCTTTATTTTAGTCCTTCCACAAACAGTGATCCAAAGGCTGGAGTCCTGTTTCTTCATGTTGCACCACAGAGGAGTCAAATTTCAAGTAAAAGAACATTTCTTAATTACCTATGGATACATGGCTATCAGTTTCCAAAAAGTCAGTTACACACACAAACTATTCTACCAGTCCTACTCCGTAACCACCAGCCAAAACTTCCAATTTTTCTCTCAGAAATGTTTCAGAGTTCTAGTGAAGCTAGACAGAATAGCCATTAAGCTATTTCCAGCCTTACATGTCCTGACAACTGTGTTCTGATTGTCTAGCTATTGCCAGTGCAGAATGTAATAATGTGAAGATTATCTGCTTCCTAAGATTGCTCTCCATGGAAGGACCACTGTGGTCTCTGATATCAAACACTAACTCCTTATGTAAAAGTGTGCCAATCCTAACATCTCTCAGTATGTACTTGGAGGACAAGCACAATTCCCAACAGCTGGACAACAAAAGAGAACCCACACCATTAAATATAACAAATAATCCAGTCCGTTTAACAAGGATTATAATGTAAAGATACTTCTTATGTAACTTTATTTTAAAAGTCTTCTGAACTAATTGTTTGAAATGGTTAGGAAAAACATCAACAACCGTGGTAGTCACACTGACTGACAAGGCTTCTTATAACAGTGCAGGCACTAAATAGCATAAAATGCAAACACTGCACTCTTGAACACTGAAGGCAAACTGAGAACTGCTTGACAAGTCATACATATAGATATAATCTATTCCTTTGGAATGGGACTTCAGAAAACATGTATCATAGAATTGTGTCAGCAACTTCGGTATTCTTTTTCAGTAATTTAAAAAAAAAACAAAAAAAAACCTGCCAGCCCTGTAATTATAGCCTTAAGTCTGAAAGCTATGCAACAGTTTTTTGACTTCTGCCTCATTATTAAGGCTACATTTTCTCTGGAGGAAATATAATCTATTTTTAATGGTGCAAAATAGAAAACAAAACAATACATCACTGTACTATGCATATCTTTTAATGGACAGTACCACTGAAATGATGCTGTCTGGTGTTCTGGAAGTGCTTATGCAAGTGCTTATGCAAGTGCTTAAGAATTTCCACCAACTTTTAGTGTCCTTCAGCTTTACTCTGAGCAATTCTAAATAACAGAGGGTCTACCTGTGAACAGTTTATTCAGGAACACATCACATCTCAAGAAATCCACTGAAATATTCTGCAACACTTTAGCATAGATTTTTCTTCATATATAACTCATATTTAGATTATCTAAACACTGTATCAGGTCAATGACTATGAATACATCTTCATTGTTAAAAGGACCACTTTTTTTTCTTGTTTATTTTCCTCTGTGGTTACCTATCTTAGTTTGCAGCATGGTGATGTTCCCACTTCCCTGCTTACGAACAATACAGTGAACTTAGTACAATGAGCTGCTTTGAGCAACAGGAATACTGGGTAAAGCATAAAATGCGAGAGTTATCAATAACTCATCCAAAAGGAAGGACTCATGTAAAAAAAGGAAGAGGGAAAGAAAATACAGGAAGGAAATTCCATGCTTCTTTCACGCTCGTATGCCTATATTTGATTCCTTCCTCCCTGCTTTTGAATTGTTGAAAGGGGATCATGAAAGGAACACATTTATCGTATGATATTCTAGCCTCCATTTTTCAAATTGACATAAATGGCAATCTTACAATGAAAATGGTTCAAGACTAAACCAAAAAGTCCAAAAAAAAAAAAAAAAGCAAACAGATTTCTAATCAGGGCTGTCATCCATTCCGTTTTTTTTCCACGTATGTTCTGTATACCTGTCTGAAATTTTATCCAGACACGCTTTAAGACAGGTGTGTTTTCCAATACACACAGCAAATCTAACAAGCTGATGCTTCCAATGGGGTGTCCCATACATCCCACTTTGGATTTACTTCCCATGTACTACAACAGGCAATAAGTACCTATACAGCCAGTGTCATGCATGCAGGGAATAAAAAAAAACATGACACTCCTTCCTCCACTGGGTGAACTCTCTTTTTACTGTGTCCTAGTATTTCTATGTTTTTTTATTTTTCCGAATAATCCATTCAGCCCATTTATCCAAACGCTGCTCAGGAACAAGCATGTTCATTCCTGGCTAGGCTAATCCTACATCTCAAGATTCAGTCACCTCAACAGCTCTGGGTTATTTTTTGTCTGCTATGTAACAGATTTTAAAAATAGAAAAGTTTGAATTTCACATTTGTTAAAGAAATGGAATACATTTTCCAGGAAAAAGTGAATATTCCACCACAAAAATCACTGTGGCAGCAATGCAAATAATATAATCATATAGTCTCTATCATTTCCCCCTCCAACACATTTACTGTACTGAGTTATTCTTTAATCTCTTCTGCATACAATCTTCAAGAATATCAGTTTCAAACACCAAGTGTTACTGCTATAAATGGATCTGCCCAAATATAAAGTAAAAGAATCACAGAGAATCAAGTCTTTGTGGCTTAAGGAAGGATAAACTATATTTGAAACATTATTGACATGTTTGTCTAACACATTTTAAAGACATCCATTAAGAAAGTTGGCTTTTCTTAACCAGGCAATCTATTCTAGTGCTTTAAAAGTCCCATCATAATTTTCTCTAATGACTAGCCTGAATCTTTCCAGCTACAGTGCAAACTCATTGCTTCTTATTCTATTTTCCATAACAACAAAATTTAGTGAGATACAGATCACTGACTATAAACGTTTTGGGGGGTTAGTTTATTGATTATTTATTCATTATTTAAGCAGAGATTCAGTTACTGCATTGATAACCAGAACCTAAATCTAATAAGAAATTTAATACGAGATTTATGTACAAACATGCTACTGTAGAATAGTATTATCTTCTCTTTTTATTTTTTAATGATTTAAGAAGAAAGGCTAATTTGATATCTTATTTTGCAGCGTGCCAGCTATATTTCACCTTTTCCACAGTTGCGTTAACTGACAAGTGTTAACTGTACCACACACTACATTCTCACATACAGCTGTTGAGAAACACTGAAATAATTTTCCACACCATTAGGTGCATTCCCCACCTAAAAGACTGAGATGCTGATAATAGCGCAGAGATAATTCAAACAAGTACATGCAGGTGCAAACCTGTCAAATGGCATAACACTGCAAGGATAATGGGGTTTCAGTCATTGCTTACAATCCTTTACTTGAATTTAATGTTTATGTTTAGTATATATTTCTCCTGTGCAGCTGGGATATTATTGCACCATGATAACAGAGTATTTGCCGACCCAAAAGAATGAAACCAAATTCTAGTCAAATAAGCTGACTTCAGTAAGGAATTCTGGAGGGAAGGGAAGGAGAAATCACCATGTTTTTGAAAGCTAAATGATATCGTTTCCCTGGTACAAGCCACATGACTATGTTTAAATGTATAAATGAATACAGAACTCAACTAGAAATAACAATCATTTGTTTCATGACTTTCTTAATTCACGGATAAAACATCATAATCATTATTTTGCAACAGATACCACAGCAAGTGAAATACTAAAAATGTTACACAGAAGTCGGAATTTACAACTTCAAAAACAAACCCTCCAATGTGTAAATTTAAAAAAATTGTTTTCAATGACTATGGCCATAACACCCTCAATTGGTACTATGGTTTCTGCTTCCCAGCGGAAAAGGACCTGGGGGTGTTGGTAAACAACTGGCTGCATATGAGCTGGCAGTGTGCCCAGGCAGCCAAGAAGGCCAACAGCACCCTAGCATGTATCAGGAACAGTGTGGCCAGCAAGACCAGGGAAGTCATTGTCCCCCTGTACTTGGCACTGGTGAAGCCCCACCTTTGAGTACTGTGTTCAGTTTTGGACCCCTCACTACAAGACAGACCCTGAGGTGCTGGAGCAGGTCCAGAGAAGGGCAACAAAGCTGGTGAGGGGTCTGGAGAACAAGTCTTATGAGGAGCAGCTGAGAGAACTGGGGTTCCTCAGTTTAGTCTGAAGAAAAAAGAGGCTGACCGGTGTCAGTCTCTTCTGACAAGTAATAAGCAATAGGCCAAGAGGAAAGGGCCTCAAGTTATGCCAAGAGAGGTTTAGATCAGATATTAGGAAAATATTCTTCACCAAAAGTGTTGTTAAGCATTGGAACTGGCCGCCCAGGAAAGTGGTTAAGTCACTATCCCTGGAGGTATTTAAAAGATGCATAGATGTGGTGCTTAGGGACATGGGTTAATGAGCAGTAAATTAGCAATGCTAGGTTAATGGTTGTACTCAATGATCTTAAAGGTCTTTTCCAATCTAAACAATTCTATGATACTATGATTCCATGTATATTTCTGTTTTATTAAGCTCTGTGTTATTTAGAAGCATAGCTAAACAGTGTTACAAAAGAAGAGAGTTGGGTGTCCATTTAATGCTGCAGTTCCTAAGCTTGTCTTGTATCCACCACATCATTTTACTATTTTTCTAAGCTTCATGTTTAGATCATACCAAAAATCTTGACAATAACCTGGTTACAATTTCAGCATAGCCCCCCACATCCAGTAGATAATTTTGGTAGAGTTTGCAACTATTTTGTATTTTCCGAAGAAAAGACGATGTATTTATTTTAGGAAAGAAGCAAAGGAACTGCAATTTCTTTCAATATGCAGGACAAAATATCCAAAATATCCCCCTTCTCCTCAGCAGATTGTGCTCTGGACTGGCAAGCTGATACTGCCCATCTTAAAAGTGAAAACACTTCAGTTAGTTACAAATGTTTTTAATTACAATTTTACATTGACTGGGTTGAGAAAATGTAAAATACTGTACAAGTCTCTGGAAACTAAAATAAGTAGTGAAGTTGCTCATTTTGATCAGATAGTTTCCTCTTACTAAGTAAGCAGTTTTTAATTTGAGAGTTCACATATCATTTGTCAGGCATCTTATCTTTCTCATATTTCATGTATTATCTTACATGAAATATGGGAAAGATAAAATGCCTGATGAATAAATTTGAAGAAATGTATTCAAAATCTCCAAGTCAAGGAGGAAAAAAAGTAGGAAAGTAAGTCAGACAGAAATGTACACTGAATTGGCATTAGACAGGTCCAAGGCCTTGTCTGTCTCTTAACAATTCATCCATAAAATGTTTCAAAAAATAATGATCTATTTCTAGGGAATATTGTTAAGCTGAAAGTTTGAAAAAAAAAAAACAAAACTCTGAAATGCCAAGTCTCATGCTTTATATAGTATGTGCTATACAGTATGTGCTGCAATATAATTCCTGGCAACATATTAAAGGGAAAGGACAGCCTTAACCAGTGAAGTTTTATGTTCATCTTTGATGTAAACGTGTATGAGTTGTGCATCACATTACTATTATATATTTACAATCTGATGGGAAACGACCCATATACTAGATGACTTAAATGCATGGTTTCACAGGTTTCTATTGATAACGGTCAATTACAAATTCCACTTTTTGGCTAAAATATATCATTCTTTGGCACCACATAGTTCTGGATTTCACTCTTTCAAAGAGAAGCTGTTGCTAGTTCCAGATATGATCTCTAACTTGTTTTGCATTTGAACAGCTGTCCATATGAAATGTGCTATATTTTCCAGTAGCTTTTCACAACTATGACCATAGCTTTTCCTTAGGAAATAACATATTAATTGCTGTTCCTTAAACCACAATCACTGTCTTCTTTTATGCCCAAATTCATTTTCTGTTCAGTAGGAAAACTAAATTTTGTCCATAGATATGGAGGAGATTCAATTTCCCTTTCTCTTAAAGCCTTCAAATTTGTTCTCAAGTATGAAGTTTGTTTGCATGATGATATTAGCTAGATACATTGAAAGCTATGAAACACAGTATGACTTACACTTAGTTTTTCCTTATCAGTACTTCAGTTACTGATAGTATTCCTTCTTGGACACGTAAAATAAGTGTCTGACTAAGACTCTTGACATTATTTCTCACATATCTCAAATATATTTTGAAAAGTTTGAAATAGCAAAATATTTCCCCATTCACAGTCAGGATAAATGTAAAACAACCTCAGGAATCTTTATGAAGAAAAAACTCTAAATATTGTCAATACTGAAGACCTAAGACCTTTATTTCAGTACTGTCAAAATTTTTTATTTTGTGTTTAATTCCCACTTATAAATGTAAAGAAATAATCTATTTCAAAGATCTTTTTAAAAAAAATAACACTGACTTGTCTGTATGAAGTGTTTTAATATCAGTTATCCAGGCTTTTTCAACAAGAATATATTTTCTAAGAGAACTTTGGTCAGCTGTCATGGAAACCTGTAGATATTCAAAAGCATGAGGGGGATTTTTTTCAGTCACAAAATGCTTATTTTTATATCTTGATGACTTTGTGAGAAAAACATGCATGCATGTAACTAAAATGTTTGAGCATTGCAATCTCCTGCCAGAGGTGACTGTTGGCAGTTTTACGGTATTTTTTATAGCTAGTACAGAGTATGGCATGCTGGCTTGAAAAACTGTTCAATCATCATTCCTGTCTTTCAGGCTGGCTGCATAGAAGGTGGTAGATTAACTTTATATTGTTAAAGTTATTTTTGTTAAAAGCCTTTTATCACATAGCCCCTAGCTATCTGTCAGACTTCCGTCTTGAGTCTTGTCCTGAGAAGTGATTATGCTTATATAAAGTTGCTCTTTACAGATCATAGCTATATCTCCTGCTTTAAAACAGGTGATTTTATCAGTGCTGCCACATTTGCTTAGATTTATCACTCCTATCCCTTCCATTCCCACTCACCCTTCCCCATCTTAAAATTTCAGTAATTTTCCTTACTGACCACAGTACTTTTTAATAAGCCTTCTCTGACACTGAAGTGTCCTGATTGCCAGTTTTGCTTAGCTTTTAAACAGTAGGGATCAGTTGTTAATAAAAAGTCTTTTTCTTTCTACAGATGAGGTAAAATAGCAGTTGCATTGGAACACACAATATTGGAGAAATATCAGTATATAAACAGATCTTAGCTTTGCAGCTAGATCCTATTACTATCTCTGACAACAAATACACTTTACAGCCAGAGGTCTAAGATACAGTTAAAAGCAAAGTTTGAGCAGTGCTCTTCTCAGTAATTCTATCAGGAATAAATCCAGTGTGAGTGCATAGACCTAGAACTATATAAGCCTGAAATGAATGAAACAAAATAAAAATTCAAGGACTGCCTAAGGTTACTGCAGAACTGGCCAGGAAGTGCATTACAAATACAGAAAAAGACTATTCTCTGATGAACTTAAATACAGTCTTTGGAAAATAAACCACGTACAGGTTTGAAGTGGGAGGACACAGACTTACAAAGCCACCTTTTCTTGATTATTCCTTTATATAATGGTTAGTTTCAGCAACATTTTGCTTTATTTAAGCTTTCCTTGCTAATATATGTGCAGTTGATAGGAACTGACAGGTTGGGTTTTTTTCTTTTTTCTTTCAATAGTGATTGCCCCATATTATTTATTAGTATCTGGAGGAACACTAACAAGGAAATTGCTGGATTTTTCCCCCCATCTCTCTTATGAGAACTGTATCTACAGAACATGGTGGGGTTTTTTTCATTCAATATAGGGGTAGAGATGAAGGGACTACACATATTGGCTAAATGTCACAACACATAGCAAGAGAAGATGCTCTTTAAAAGCAGCTAGAAACCAGCCACCCTTGCTTCTCCAAAGATCAGGTCACAGCACTACCCTCGGTACAGTGTAGTTAACTGTGCGTGTTAGCGAGAGACAAGAAGGAAAAAGGTGCTGATGTAGTGAGTTTATTCCTTCTCCACTAGACCACAAGTTGCTGGGACTGAATTCCTGGTATATGGTATTTTTTTACAGAATGTATAACATCTTAAACAGATATTGAATCTTTTATGAGTTATTACATGTATCATTTGGATAATATGCAACATCAGCTACTGGTTGATAAACAATGCTTACATGAACACTGCTCAGAAAACAAACTGGTTTTCATTTTATAATACCTAGGTGCTAGTTCCCATCTAACCTTTTACACTGGAGAACATTTTTATTTACTGTTCTTTCCCTCTCTCATCTACACTCTGCTTTTCCTCCTAGGGCACTAATGCACTTACTCTAAAATCCAGTAAGTTAACCAAAGGCAGGCACTGGCTGATACATTCATCATACTAATTATGTGTTGCATGGTATGTTTCTCCCATCAAGTGCCTCCTACATATTTGATACGAACCTTTCAAATGAAAAAGAAGAAAAATGAAAACAAGTCTCAAAGCCAAGCTGCGTGATTGAATCACTTATCCTAGTGTCACTGAACTACAAAAACAATTAATATCTTCCACCATCTTCAGAAAGCGCTGCCATAACAGGCAGACTGTAACAAATTACACCAGATATTCCAAAAAGCAATTTCTTCTTCCATTTAGGATTAGAATGTAGGTAAATTGACCCTTTCTCTACACGTTCACAGTGGAAGGCAACGGGTCACTTTTCTTCCACAAACCTTTCAAAAAGATTCTGAATGACTTGTTAGGACAAACCAAGGTGTAATTGAAATTCTTGTTGAGAAACTTACAAAGGAGTATTTAACTGAGGTGTAATTTCCATGTAAAGTAACTTTCCCTACATGCATTAGTGCTTCATATAATTTAAACAGTGGAATTGACCTTGTCTCTAAATGGATTTAAAGAAAAAGTCAACCCACACAGTGTCTTTTCAAGTAAACAAATCTGCACAAATATTTCATTACCATATTCAGTATCTCTGTTTCAGTTTCCTAAAAGTGAGTAATCATCTTACCATCAAGTAGATGTCTGACTCCTTTTTCATAGCATTTTGCCAAAATTCACCTGACGATGTATCCAAATTTCACAGTCTAGACCACAGTCTAACAATAAACCCTCCTCCCTTTCCTCTGTCAGTTTGGAAAAATAGTATTTTTCAGAAAAGGTGGAAGAGAACCAGTATTAAGTCCAGGGGAGAAAAAAAAAAAGCCTAAAAGGCAGGAAAGTTCTTTTGCTGCTGTATTACCAGTCTCTCACCAGTCTCTCACTGTAGGCTTGTGTCAAATACTTAGACACAACTTCCTTCTGAACATGAAGGTCCTTCTATTTACCTTTCAATTTTATCAGAAGGTTTTGTTTCTCACCTGCTTCTGAATGGAAATCAAGCAGTGTACATTTTTAGCTGTAACTCTTCACAATGTAGGTACTGACAACCATAAAGAATACCTTGCTTTCCTTCACCATTTCAATTAGCCCAATGATCTAAGGTAGCATTCACTAACATGAATGAACATCTGGTGTTGAAAGCTGGCAATTTTCAGTAGAAGATCCATGACTGAAAACTGCATGAACCACATGCAGCTTTGCAGATGCATATAAAATGCTGCAAAGCTGCTTTACATAAACTTTCTTTGTGTGATAACTGATCTATGACACTGATTTCTTGTTTACACTGTGCAGACCAGCATTATGTTGTGTGGAAGGAGAAGTAAGAAATCTGAGCTCTGACTTTTTTGACTTCCTGTCTTCCTAACAGGGCCCACGCTTTTTGTTCTTGCCAGAAGCCATTTTCCTGAAGTCAATCTATATAATAACATTTCTGAGACTGTCATCGACAGGTTTCATGGATGATGTTCTCCAACCTTCACCTTATCTTAAATAAACAGAAATAAATACCACTGCTTCATTCCTTTTTTTGGTATTCAGGGCAAGGGATAGAATTAAGATCCATTTCCACCCTTGGGCCTCTAAGTACTCCACTTGGGGCTAGGTGTATGATCCACTCACATTTTGCATGTTTAAATTCAAAACATAATTTCATTATTGAACAAAGGAGTAAACCAGTCCACCTCTCACTGACTATTTTCAAAAGGACAGCTACCTCACCTGCATTATTTAAACTATGAACAACAAAGGTATTTCACATATAAATATTCTGATATTGTTCAAAAATACATAGCATCTGAAAAGCTACAAATTCAGCAGATAGAAAAACACAGAAAGGACAGTGGATTTCAGAAGCTTTTGTATAATCTTCATTTTGAATATGTCATTTGTGCATTTGGTGTAGTTTCCCCCTGTGCAGATGGTACATTACTATCACAGTAATGGAATATCTTCAGAGCCAAAACACAAATTAAAAATTCTGGCAATATTAGATAGTCTTAAAAAATGTCACATGAGAAAAAAAAAAAGACAGTATCCAAAGGAAGTGTAAGTGTGCCATTTTTGGCTCACTTCAGAAATAAGCAATGTTTTATGGAAGTCTTTAATTCCCCTTTCATTCTCCTTCTTTCTATCCCAGGGGCCCCATATGACTGCAACCAATCTCCTAGCTTGGATACAACTTCAGGTGTCTGCCAGAAAAGGATGCTTCTGAATGACACACAGTATTCCCAAGCTCCAAGGATACATTTGGTTTCTCTGCAGTAGTGAATATTTATATAACGGGGTTTTGCTGCAGTGGAACAGGGAGGAGGAAAATACTGCTATGATTTTTTTTGTTGGATTTTTATATTCTGTCAAAAATGATATTCATTTTTCTGAAAGAAGCATTAAAACAAATAATGCATTTTGATTTATACGCAAGCTCTGTTCATTCACTTTAGTATCAATCACTCTCCTATGCAAATCCTCTAATTACATTCCATTCTATTTAGAGCCACTGTATCTATTCTTTACATACTTATATATACATAAGCCTCAACATACTTTTTTTTTTCTTCCTTTTGACACTTTTAAGAAGTACCTTCCATAAACCATTACCTAAGCATGGTAGTGTGAAATGGTACCTGTGAACATCTATAATAGGATTAAAATTCTTAATTCTTTTGTGCTTTCTATGTGAACATCTGCAGGTATGCAAAAGTAGGGATATGAAAAGTCTATGTGATTGATTGCTTAACTATGAAGGGGATGCCACCCACATCAACAGTTGCCAGTAACTGTTCTTAGTACAAATAGCGTGCAAGTCAAATTTATGTCAGACTGTTTCTTGGGTAGACAAGCACTGTACTGCGTTGATCTTCTTGTTTACAGAGAACTAATGCCCCTCAGGTATTTTTTTGTTTTTGTTTTCTTTTTTTTTTTCCTTTAATTTTTTAAGCTAGGATAAGATACGAAGTGACACAGTGAGAAACTTTATCTTAGTAAAACACTCTTCCAAGTCAGTGGAGGCTCAATCTTTTTAAGAACTGACTACTTGACACATTCATGGCCAGGAATGAATTCTTTACACCCAGGGATGTCCACTTGAAAATTCAGGCAATAAATCTGAATCCAAATGCTCTCCTTCAATGTAAAGGAGCAACAACTCACATATTAAAATACCAGGTTCTTCTTTGCTTTTGTGTTGTTATTACTGGCTAATTCATAGATTCTGGATATATAAGCCGAAAAGGACAGTACAGCTTACTGGTCCTCTTCTTTTTTGCTAATGAAGGTCTATTCCCTAGTAGGTAATCAGCAAATTGACACTCTCATGGTGAAAGAGTTCCACCATGCTGACAGAAAATTATTTGATTACAGTGAACACAAAGTATTACTGAGTAAGCCGAAATAAACATAGATTTAGGAATTATTCTTAAAATGCCTATTAATAAACAGCTTTTTCTTAGAAGCCATCTATCCAAATCTTTTTGCAGCCATACTGTAGAACTGAAATAAAAATGCAGTCTATAGAGATATATACAATCTTAGCTTTCCCCTCGTATCCTGCCTTTACTGCTGTATCAATATGGTAAGGTGTGCAATGCTGTAGGCAGGTTGGCTTCAGAGTTTATGCAGTAACAAACTGGGGATTTTGCAAACCTTCAAAAAAGCCCACTGTACAGTGACGTTGCTCATACTGTGAATGGTTGAAATGCTTTTTCACACTAAATATTCCCTGCATTCCTTATGACAGCTCAGATAAGTCTGGAGGAGCTATGTTACACTGTGTGACATTACACATATGAGTAGCCTGTTTCTCATTTCTACTGCTGCCATTTCATGTGTTGCTTCATTACTGAAAAAAGCACCTTTATCAACAATGCTTATGCGAAATGCATACAATTAATGTGCTTGTTAAGTTGATTTAATTCACCAATGTAGTTGCTATTCCATTCACAGTGATTTATTTTAGAATTTTAAAATATTACCCCGTTCATGAACTTTGTTCTTATACTTGCTTTTCTATTCATGCTGCCATTACTGTCATATTCAATAATAAATTTAAACAAGTTTATCCACATCTCAGCTGAAAATACTGCCATTGAAGAGCATGCCCCTTTCAGTACAAGACATACATACATAAGCTCTCTTCAAAAGTTTCCCATAGCAGCTCTTGTATTTCTCACATTTGTAGCACAGTGCTTCTCAGCTACTCCTTTATTCTCCAGGCACTAGCTGGCTTGCTCTGCAGATCCCCCGCTAACATCACTTAAGCTTGGACTAGCAGAGCAGATGAAGTTTTGCCTTCCATGCTGGTAGCAGCCCTGCCAGGGATCTGAGTCTTCCCAGTTGCAGCCTCACACTCCAAGCTCTCCCTCTTTCTCCGTCTCCCTTGCTAACTCTTCACACACCTATAAGGTCCCATGTCCCCATGTGCAAATTCAAGAACCTCACATCAAGCACTCTTACCAGATGTTATTTAACCTAATTTTAGAACCTCCAATGGTAAGAGGTTTCAAACCCTCTTTAAACCGTACTATTCTGTTACGTAACTGCTTGGTTGATAGGATTATTTTTTTCCCTTGTAAAACCTAAGGTGCTGAGGGGCCTTTTGGGTTTTGTTTATTTTTTGTTTCTTCATTTACTTCAAATTTAAATAAAGGATGGCATTATACAAAATCTGGCAATCTAAATTAATTAACACTTCCATCTGCAACAGATATAGAAAAGAATTATTTTCCTTTTACTTATTTGGATATTTGAGGACTCTTATAATTTGTTTTCCCAGTCACTTTTTTTCTTCTGATAAAACAACGACAATAGTTTCAACATTTCTTTTCACAACTTTTTTTCCCAAAGTCTTTATCATTCTTGCTAGCTTTTCTGGAAGCTTCCAAAAAGTCTGTTCCTTTTTTGAGTACCAAGAACCTGACACAATACTCAAGCTGAGGACACACTAAGGAAAAATGAAGTAGAACGATTATATCATATGTCTTACAGCAACTTAATGAAAGATGTTTTAGGGGAAATGTTCCTCTGTATCACTTCCAATAATGTCTTAGCTATTCTTCAATCACCATTATATTCTAAATTTCTACTACATGAATGTTATTCAAACTGTATTATACATAGCACTGATTATATATATTTTTGTTTTAAAAATCATCTTCAACTCAGAATTTTATTATAAAACATAGTATCTCCGGAGATATTTATACAGATATAATAAGAGGTAGCTTCTATATTCTCCTTCACATATGTAAGTCATACTGCCCTAACCAATTAACACAGTTCTAGGATGCTGTAGACTTTCCGATGAGATGAAAAGTGACAGAAGTACCTATTTCCCTCAACAAACATTAAAAGAAATTGAGACTGATCACCACAGACACAGAAGGGTCTATTTAAATAGATGGACATACAGAAGTAACACAATTTCAGAAGACAAAATTTTACTAGAAGAGTAGAAAAAAAAAAAGTGATTCAGAGTAAAAAATGTAAGCTATACTGAAAGACCTATGATTTTAAGGATTTGGATGTTCCACTGATGCATCTTTTTGGGTGTGAAAGAGAACAGATTTTAGGCTTTCAAATTTTTTTTTCCCTTGGCATAGCTAATGGGCATTTTCTAAAGCCTTTCAAAAGATGACACTCTGCTAAGTAAAACGAGCAAATGTGGAAGAGGCAAGGAGCTCTCATAGCTAAATTATTAAATTAAATTGTTTAATTTGGTAATCATCTAGGTCATGATAAAATTTGTAAAACTGAAGAAAGTTGAGCTGTACAGATCTAGAAAAGCTACAGAAAAAAGAAACCATGCGCTTCATTTACTAAAGCATAATTTATTAACAGCAGCAGGCTTGAGATCAATGTTATTCATTCCTTGATATCACTAAAAAGTAATCTACAAGGAAATAATACTATTTTAAAAAGACAAACAAACAAACCCAAAGCTCATTAAAGGCTACTAGAGGAAAAAGTACAGGATTGTGGTCCTAACGGCTATCCCCAAGATTTTCTTTATAAATAGGATTATAATTTCTTTGGCAAATTCTTCAGTAATTTCTGAAGTGATAAATATTGTACATTTGTCATTCAAATAAAAATACACCTACTAGCCAAACAAGGCATGGACCAGTACATGCTAAAGCCAATGGAAATTCCCCTATGTTAACTGGGCATTTGTGCACTCATCTGATTCAACTTTAAATACCTGCAATAACTAAGCTTGATCTGGTTGTCTTGATTTTCCTTCTAATTATAAGAACTAGATACTTCTAGGATGCTTTAGATGATTCAATGAAATGAGAAGTCACAGAAATTCCCATTTCCCTCAACAAACCATAAAAGGATTTGAGGCTGATTAACACAGACACAGAAAGGTGTATTTGAACAGACAATTTCCAACCTCACCAATGAGGTTAACTAGGTACTAGTAACTGATAGAGCATAAAATTTAGTAACAAATATTAGGAAGTCTGAAATATGGATGTGATACTCTAGTGTTTACACTCAGTAGTAATTTAGCCTATGTCAATTTCTCAAGGAATCCAGATCACTCTGTATCAGTGTCCATCCTCTCCATCATTTCCCACTCAGTTTGTCAATATTAAGTAGTGATCACACAGTATTAAGTTGTGATCACACAGTATCTTCAGTCCATTGATAAATTTTTCTTAATGTACTGCAAGTAGATCATATAAAGGCCCACCACCACAAACATGATGACTTGAAAACACCTCTTTTACTATTCTACCTCTCTGGAACAGCTAAGAAAATCTGAAAGGTTAAAAGCTGACGTCTACAAGAATATTGTAAAGTAATTTCTCTTCCACAGCAAGAACACTCTGATCACAGAGAAGAACTTCAAAGATGAAAAGAGTCAGGCAGGTGGAAAGATTTAACTATTTGACAATAACATTTGCGACATCTGAGAGGGCACAGATTAACTTGTTTGCTAGGTGTAAAGGTTACACAGGTTTCCTAATATGACTGGAGAACTGGAAGGTGCAGGGGATGACTCAGGAGGCATATTTCATGTTGCTATCAGTGATGTAGCGAAGTGCAGGAATGATGCTCTGGTGGTTGATTCATTTCTGCACAGATAGGAGACTGAAGTCCAGGATCTCCACAGAAAACTGCCAGGTTCATATATAAAACCTGAGATGCAGGAAGGAATTTACAGTCTCACTATATGGATGAGAGTATGCTGTACAGAGGAAGAATTTTGGCAAAGCAGGAAACAGGGAACCTGGAGAGAACTGTCAGGGTACACTTTAACAGTAACGGAGCCAGGCTGCTGGCACTGAAAACTAAAAAGGTCACAGAAAAGTATTTAAATTAGGAGTGGGAAGAAAGCTAACAGATACCCTGTTTGGTCTGATGCAAGTCACAGGGAAGAAACAGCTATCATTGATTGCACCTCTGAAAAGGCCAAGAAGGAAATAATCAGCACAATAACAGTAAATACCAGAAACAAACCACCTACAACACCTACACAAACAATAAATTCTATTAGAAGCCCAATAAACTGGCCAGAAAGATGAAAGATGAGCTTTAGTGTACAGAAATGTAAGCTAATACGCTAAACCCCTCCTATGCATAGTGGCAGTTACAAATAAGGAAAAAATCCCAAAGATTTTAGTTATTGCTGATCACAGGAATAATGGCAACTACAAAATCCAACAAAATGTTGGGGACACTGGAAAAGGTATTAAGAACAGGACAGAGGATGACATTGTGCCACTCATGAGAACTTAATGTACCCACAACTTTAGTACTTAGAGACGTTCTGGCCTCAGAGTGTAGGAACACATGTCTTAAGGTCCAAACAGAATTAAATAAGATACAGAAATGAACAAGTAAATTGATTGTTTGGTGCAGGTGCTTTATGAGGAGGGACTAGAGATGCTGATATCTTCGACCTACTGACTGAGAACTGCATGAAAACATGTTCAAGGTTTATAGAATTGGGAAGGTTGTGTTGTAGAAAAAGTAGGATTGCTACATCATGTTATATTTGTAGTTTTATTTTTATGATTATTCAGTATTTCTGAACAAAGACAAAGGAGTGTGAAGTGAAATCTCCAAGTCAGTAGATGTAAGTAAGCTATTCTGGGTAATAAAATGTAAGACAAGATAAACACAGAGCTATTATTCATGGACTCCAACAACACTAGAATTGAGGACAACTGATGAAGCTCATAAGAAAGACTGATAGAAAGTACTTCTTTAAAATGCAGGTAGTGAACTTTTGGAACTTGTTACCACAGGATTGTACCAGCAGGCTCAGAAAAGGATAAACTCCTGGACAAAAGATTCATAAACAGATAGTATAAGGACTAGGCAAGGTGTCACCCTCTTACAACCGTAATGCCACGGTCGTGGATGCTGCGAAAGTATTAGAGGAGCCGACGACAGAAAGTGGCCAGGCTAACATGATCTCCCTAAACAGTATCTCCCCCCCGACACTGTCAAAGGCAAGATCCTGGTCTAGATGGACTACTTCTCTGACCCAGAAGGCTTTTGTTATATCCTGATTTCTTAAGACTTTTTTGTTCAGCAGTGTTTATTAGAATTCACGTGGATTTTCTATTTTCCATATTCTCAATCAAGACTGAATTTTTCATATCTTCATTCAAGTTAAATCAAATAAAATGTATCTAATAGAATACACCCTTAAGTCTGAAAGGAAAGTTCAGTTCTAAAAGAAGACGGCAACTTGAGCCCAAGGCAAGAGTTGCATAGATTTTGAATTGCACTCGCTCAGGAATCCAAAATACTGTGATGTTTTACAGCAATGTAAATAATACTAACAGGTTACGAGATTAAGGAACACACACACAGAAAGACAACAACTGAAGATTTATATGTCACACACAGGGAAACAAAGAAAATAATATTAGAAACAGAAGACAATCTGTAGACCCGATTTGATCTAACCATTTCCCTTGGGCAGCTACTACTTGTGAAACAATAAGCCAGGAACATTGCTTTCCAGAAGCAGCAGCAGCTGGTGCAGGAGTAGTTGAGAATAAAAATGCAGCACAAAACTACAACAACACAGCATGTTATTATAGAGGACTTAAACACAGCAAAGAGGTATGAATTTTGTTAAATGGATTAGCTTGTTTTGTTCACTTGTATTTAAGTGTTCACTCTGTCAATTACTCAAAAGACAGCAACCATTTTAGTCAGAGAGAAATTCATTTGTCTGGAGGTGAAAGTCAGGGTGCGAAAGGATATTAAATCAGAGAAACATAAATAAATTGTACTCCCCCCTTCTTTTCTGTTTACATGAATTAGTACAGTAAAATCCTATTATTAAGGACTAGATTTTCAAAATTGTGTTTTCCTGAAGTCATTTCCCTTTGATACTGGGAACAACTAAAAACATAAAAACGCAGCACTCCACATTTTCATGCAGCAAAATCTTACAATTTGTCTAATTCTGCAGTCCAGAAAATGGGTTAATAGCAGAAGTTAAGAAATACTGCAAATTGAATATGACAGTTTATGATTGCATTATAAAGAATAAACACTAGTTTATGATGATTTCAAGTGCTGTAGTTCTTCATCAGGGTAAAAGATAGCAACCTCTATTATGCTTTTAAAATACTGTCAGTACTTCTTACATGTGGTACAAAAGGGCTGTTTTACTCCACAATTGCAGATCTTCTTTTTTCCCTTTAGCTCACCAGTTCTTACAGGCAGCTGTATCAGATTGGGAGCCAGCTGCTTACTCAGACATGGGTGTAGCTATCCTGATTCACATCAGCTAAATATCTGGGCATTACCATTAACAAGGAATTTGTTTTCCCAGGGAAGACACCCAACATGTTCTCTCTGGATTGGTTTTCTTCCTTTCCCTTTTCCCTTTCTTTTCCTCTTTCCCGCCTCTTCTGTTTTCCTTTCTCCTTTTGTTTTTTTTTTTTTGTTTTTTTTTTTTTTTGTATTGGTAACATAAGAGTTTATGTTACTATGCATTTGTTTTACAGCCTGAGCTATGTTTTCCTTCACTTTGTAACGCAGCCACAACACACAATCACAAAGGATTTGTGTACCTGTGGAGTTAGCCATTGTAACCACCAATAAACCATCAAAAAAATTGACCCCATACTGCAGGTATGAAATTATTAGAAATGCAAATCTCCTCATTAAACTACACACTTACCTAAACATGTGAGCTTAATCTTTTCACAAAATCAGGAAAACCTGATTTCACAAAACTTTATGTGAATTACTGTTTCCTTGTACCTTGTATTTTGAGTTCTCTATTTAATTCAAATAAGCAAACTGCAGATCTACAGTGGCATATGTTAAAACATTATGAAGGTAATGTGAATGGAAATAACCTTGGATTATTTTGTAATATCCTTTATAGTTCATGCCCTGGCTCCTTCTTTGGCCACATTTGCCTTTTCTTCCTTCAGTAGATTTCATGCCCCCACTTGCCAAATGTCTGGTGTTTTTTTATGTGGTCTACCTGAGGAGGGTTGCTTTTCAGAAGAAGTGTTTTATCTGAGAATATATTTTCAAGGAAAAATACTCTGAGAAGTGACAAGTGTTATCCATTGGAAAATAATTTCATTAAGGATACAAAGCAAATGCAGTACCCAAATAAAGAGAAGAAAATTTTCAGATGGAAGACTTAAAAAAAATATGTAAGTTTGCTGTTCCATGTCATGGTACTTTTTTTTCTTTTTTAATTTCAGTAAAAAAAAATAATTTCCAATTTGCTGCATCATTATTGTGGTAAGAGTCAAATACATTACTAATAACTTGCCACTCATTTCAGTGTTTTTTTCAGTAATTTAAAAAATTTCCATCAAACTGTTCATTTTAAATGCAAATATTATCAATTTAATTAATATTAAAAGATTGGTTACTCTTTCTGAAGCCTCTTTCATAGCCTCTATAATAATAATAAAAAGTTCCAGAATGAGGACAGACTTTCTGCTAAACTATTCTGTGTCTCGCCTTCCTGTTTTGGCATGTGACACTCCACACTCATACAGCCTGAGGTAAGGAAGGTATAAAAACATGAAAGCAAGCCCTATATATGGCAATATATAGGATATTAGAACTAACACTAATAATATTGGAACCTGCACATTAAAATGGCCATTTAAATTGAACATATGATAATATATCAAAGATAATCACAATTTCTCAGGTTTAAGTATGGAAATATACCAAAACTTTCACAATATAATAAGCAAATTGTTTATGAAGTGTTTGGACAAATACAGATGCCTATAATTTCCTGCAAGAAATGCAGCCAAAACCTGGTGCAAAGAAAAAGGACATGGTTTAGATTTTTAAAAATAAATAAATAAAATAAAGACTTAACAATGGAGAAAACTCAAAATGCCATGCCTCTTCAGCCTGGTAAGTCAATGTAAACAGCAAATAAACTTTAGTAAACAAACTTTAGGTAAATCCATTTCAAAATAGAGTTTGAAGGCATCAAAATAAAGCATTTTACATTATCTAATACAAAATATTACACTGCAGAAAACTTTCCTTCATTTCTGGCAAAAATAATCATTACCACTTCCATTTTTTAAAGCAGAAAGTGCAGTTAAACAATAATAATCTTGCCACAGCTATGGCATTCTTCATGTAGGAAATATAGATTCAAACATCTAAACCAAATATATCAAACTCCCTCTCCTACATATTTTCCTGTTACATAAAATGGATGATGAAATTAACATCTTTCTACTGGCAGCTTTGTAAATCTAGTCTTAAAAATTCAAACTTTTATTATGAATTCAGCAAAATTACAAACTCTTTTTCCGCTGGGTCTCAATAAATAATGTAACAATTTTTTATTTATTTATTTATTTATTTATTTTTCTAGTTTGGTCTTCTTTTTTGGAAAAAAAAAAAATCAGTTTGACATTAATTTTTCTGCCCTTTTCCTACCTAATCTGCCAATCAAGTAAAGTAAACAAATCATTCTCTTAACTCTAAATTATCAACACTGAAATTACTAGCTGCAATGTCTTGTGGTTTCACTGATGCCCACACACTCAGCTGATACAATTTTGAGGAGCTAAACTGAGACACACAATCTATTCAAGTGAAAAAAGTATTTAATTCCTTCCTTTACAATAAATTGCAAGTGATAATTTTCAAAGTTAAGCAAAAATGTGGATAAATAAAAGAAAAAATAATATTCGACTGCTATTGACAAAGCAGAAAGGCCAACAAGTATAACAGCACAAAAACATTCAGCAAAAACTCCAACAGCATGAGAACCTGTAGCCACAATTCTGTATTTGGTATTTGCATAGCATTTCAAAATTGAGGCAAGTTCATGGCTAAGAGAAAAGTTTCTATTCGGCTCTGATTTGTACCGGTGCAATACTTACTTTTTTAACATATAAGCATATAAGGAGTCATATGACTCCTCTCCCTTCCTCCTCCTTTCCTCCCCCCGCCCCATATACACATCCCAAAATAATGAAGTTTCTTCATCAACATGCAATGATATCAGGCAAAATCACTGAGGGTCAAAGTGCTCCACAGCAGAGGGGAAGACTTTCATCATGTTACAGGTATCAATATTAAATGTATCCTCTATTATGTAAAGATAATTTGGCAGAAGTTAAAACACAACAACATTTACATATTTATGTTAGTAAGATAATTAATAAATTAAATAAATAAAGTGGCAAGCTAAAGGCACATGTACCTCCATATTAAACTACAAAAAAACCCCCTGAAAATCCAAGTTGATAATTGTTTTTCATTGCTCCCATTAGATTTATAAAACTACCAGACATTCACCAGTCTCATTAAGAAGAAAAGTCTTAAGCTCAAATTATCTACTATTAACAAAAAACATGAATGATAAAGATGATAGCTGACACACGTATTTACTTGCACATATGTACCATTGGTATTTAACAGCAAAGACTGTTAAATGAGAAACATCAGACTCTGCTTATGATACATATGCATGATTCCGTTGGCTTTATTAGTACGGTGGGCTTTTTTCTTATTTGTCCATGTGTAAAGGAAACCAAGTCAACTATTTTTAGGGCAAGAATAATAAAACCATTCTGTACTTGACACAAAAAAAACACCACAAAATTGATACTAAGTGAGAACAATGATGTGCAAACACATTTTTCAAGAAATCAATAAACAGTGCATTTTTGAAATGTCAGATGAAATCTCTACCGAGTTAAAAAATAATTTATGTAATCATCCAACCATACTGAAGCATTTCTTGAACTTCTGAGTATGTAACTGTTCATCACCAAAGAGACATGAACCCACCAAGTGAATTTCATGAGCCAACCAACACAACACTGTCCACTCACGTAGTAGTAATGAAAAAGGAGTGTCTGGATTTTAGCTATGCATTAAATGTACTTCCAGCCATCAGCAAATAAGATACCATAACATTTGGTATGACCCACAGCCCTAAGTGAGGAAACCCAGTAACAGAGACAACAAAATTTTCAGCTCCAGTGACTGTATTCTTTTGTACCAGATCTGACAGGCAAGATTTTTGTAATGGTACATGAATAGTTTATAAAAAAAAAAAAAAAGAAAAAAAAAAAAAAGAGAGATAGAGAGAGGAAGATAATGTAAATTTCAAAGAAAGTTATTGCTTACATAAATATAGTCCTAAGGGAATGTGTCTCTAGCCTCACAGACTGACAATTTATAGCTATTACAATTAAATACTTCAATTCTACTTCAGCTAAGATTTCAGTCATTATTTTATTTTGTCTTGCCTAGACTAATGCAGTAATTTCTTTCACAGTTTCTTAAAATCACATTTTTTTTAATTCAGAGACCTGAAATATGTACAGTTCATATCCATCCCTGAGATAATTCTTATTCGTCTTCAACGTCACATTCAAAAGAGTTTTTCTTCTTGAAGTCTTGAAAATAATAGCTTACTAAATGTCTCAAGAAGTATATTAGTTGTTTTTTCTACCTTCATATTTGTCCAAACCCCTTTTTATTCTTTAGTGTGGTCATCCTGTTACTGCTAATATCCAATGTTCCATCATTTTGAAATAGCTTTTGCATGCTTCTGTACCTCATGGCTTCTTATTTTATAAACTTTTGCATGGTATTTCATATTCTATTTGTAATGAAGAAGGCAGAAAATTCTAATATACAAGGAAATATTTTTCTTCTTTTCCTGGAAAGACATCAGGACTGTGCATATGTATGAAGTGCAGGAGTTCACACGTGTTGCACTCCAGATTGCAACAGTCACAATAATCCGGTTGGATTTATTTAATCCAAAATTTCTAGAGCTGACCTACTGCAGTTTCTCGACCATGTCATCCTGTCATCTATAAAGACATCCAAGAATAGCCTTTTGTAGATCTGCTCAACAGTAAGGCCATGGAGCTCAAAATTACTAAATGTGTGTAAAAACCCTAGAAATGGGACTCACCATTTCCTCCTTTCTGGTCAAATAAGTGACAACAATTACTGTACAGTTGTAACTTCCTTATACAGCTTCAGCACGATGGCTTAGCACTTATATTTAGCCCCATTTAACATGGCTGGCACCCACTCAGGAAATCTACTGACAATCTTTTATGAAGTGCTTTTGGACACATGGAAATAGTGATTCTTCAGAGCCTCAGAACTCGGTCAAACCTTTGTGTAATCTTACTATGAAAACAAAATCTGTCTTTTTAGCTACAGAAATATCTTCCTCCCAGTTGCCACACACCCATTTCAAACCAGAAATGTTTATAAAATGTGAAAAACAATACTAAAAAATAATTTCCTTCTCTGGTCACATTCTTAAAAACTCCTTCTGCTGAACTAACACAATCATCAGACATAACAACAGTTACATAATGGATCATTTCAGCTTAAATAATAAAATATAGCAAAGTCTGTATGCCTTATAATGGAAACTATTACTCAACCTTAACTATAGGCATTGCTATCAGCTCTTCACAGACTATATTAAAAAAACCCTAAACTTCTGAAAGCTAATATTTTCTTCCAGCTAGCAGAATTTTTGCTCTACATAATTAATTCAGAGAGTTATCAGCAGTCTAACCTACCTCCTGCCAATTGCAATTTCTAACTTTTAACATGTCACTTCTTATGTTGTGTTCTCAGTACTACACCCACATTTCCAAGCAGCAAAATAGAAAAATAAGATTATTACATACTAGTTCATAAACAGTTACTGAATCATGGAAAACAAACTAACAATATATACAGAAATGGATTGTGTAACCTCACAAGTAGCAAAACCAATATATTCAAAAGACAAAGGATTAGTTTGGTTGAAAATTTTTGGTAGAAATTGTTTTTCAATTCAAAGATAAAGGTAGTTTCCTCATATACAAGGGAGTTTTCTGTTGTGGGGAGATGAGGCAGGCAGCTGAGCAGAAGTTCTTCCTCCTCATTTTTCCACTAGACAGGAATCCTCTAACTTGCAGTAAACCAAAAGCCACTGTGTTTACCAATCTGAACAGTGATTCTTGCAAATCAGAGATTTGATGTCAAATCAGAGGTGTCTCATTTCATTATTTCCTAATTGAAACCTTATACCTACTAAACACATTGGTTTATTTTGATTTTATCTTGATTCAGAAAAACTATAAAAATGTCCTTTTCCATGATTTTTCAAAGCACCCTCAGCATTAATCCTTTAGTTTCAGTTAAAACTATAAGGATAATAAAAAACACTCCATAATGACCCTTTAAATATGTTATCATGTGATTATTGAAAAGAGGTTGGGAAAAAATTGATTTTTTTTTTAAATTCCTTTCTACTTCAAATACACTTGAATTTTTTTCTCTCTGTTGGTCTTTCTAATGGGAAAAGAAGAAACCTTGAAATAAAGAAAGCAAACACTCACAGAAATACACTAACGTACAGTTAGATCCCGTGGTGTTGTCTTAATAATTTGTGATTCAGTACTGAAAGGTTAGACTTCAGAAGCCTAACAAAAAACAAAACAAAAGAAAATATCTTTGAAATGAACAGTGTTTAATCAGATATTCTAAAAGTGACTTGTATTGTCTTTAAGTCACTGAAGTAGCCCATCACTGGTCAATGAAAAAGTAGCACTGCCATCATATGATATTACACTATGGTCTACTGTAGTCCCCTAAGCTGTTCTCTCAAAACAGTAACACAGCTATATAGTTGTGCTTGTAAAATTAAATCTATATGAAACTGATATAGAGTGGAAAATCAGAAGCGCTTCCTGTGAAACCAGATGTATGTCACACAGGCATCATGGTGATTGCCACCAGTTAGGAGGTGCTTTTTGCCATCAATGTGTGGACTGGTGATCCTCAGATAGACTTCCTTGCCATTTCATGTATAGGTGTTTCAGTGTCCACGTTATAAGAAACAGCACAAGGAAATACTAACATAGAGCCATGGTTAGAATATGCTGCGGTGTCCTTCTGTACAAGTAAATTGACAGAGCCCTGGAGACAGCACCAGATATAAAGTGAACTGAGCTAACTATGGCACTACAGAGGCAGGAGCTCCAATATCCTCTTGAGCTGCAGGCAGCACACCCAACATCATGGGCTGGATTTTAAAAGTACGACAAAAGCTGCAAGTACCAAAAATACATCTGGCTGGATATATTCCTCCAACTCCTAACTCATGTAATAAAAAAACATTTTCCTCTACATGTTTGTGTCAATGAGTACTTCAATTCATATGTTTTACCAGGAGGAATTATCTGTCATACAAGAAATGGCGCAAAATTGTTAACTATAGGTAAAAATAGATAGTAATGCAGTGAAAAGTTGAGGTAGATTAAAAAATCCTAGCACCTAACATGAGTTTAAAAGCACCGCTCCTTTTTAACCTATTACTTCTTACACTCTTCCTGTGCGGTACAGCCCTACTGAAAATGAAAATTTCACTAATAATTTAGGATCTTTTAAGTGAAATAGCTGACTTGAGAGAAAATGTAAAGGACATTTGGTTTTGATTTGTTATTCTTCTTCTGCCTAGGAATATGTGTCAGCAGCTACATGAATCATTTTTAATTTCAAGGCCTTGAAATTCACCCTGAGGACTCCTGTCAGAAAGAAACGATCTTTAGAGTCAAAAGAAGAAAATATTAAAAACACAGCACCATTGTGGTTGTCATCTGGCAACAGCTGTTAGTTGTATTATTAATACAAGAAAATGAATTGAGAAGAAAAAATATCATATTAGATTTTGACAATCGGCCTAATGCAGTGCTCAGTGAATGCAGTAGATACCCCACAACTAAGGTTCGTGGAGGTTAGAGCATTCTAAAGTCTTGCCAGTGAGTCTCGATTCAAAGGTGAACACAATTCCTGCAAAGCCAGATTAAACCACATTCAAATGAAAGATACCTGTGAGTTTTTCACCCCTTGTATGGTCAACTGATCAAGACAAATACTGTCAATTCCATGTATTTCAGTGTTTGTTTCCACAGAAAATAGGTGGTAATAGGTTTCTGACATATAAGCCAGTGAAAAATTACTATCCCTGGAGGCCACTCCTATGAGAAACAAGAAATTAATCGTGTCTAGTACATTTAATGAACAACACATCCTGAGAGAAGCAGGTGGATGGTAAATATGTATCCACCTCTCTTCCAGCCGTGCCAAAAAGTCACACCCTAATAATCTGTGTTTAAATTTGATTTTTTTTAAGATTTCATATTGCATGTGCTCTACTCTGCAAAGAGGCAACTGCAGAAATGGATGTTTCAAATGTTTTTAAAATTATTAGCTGTTGATTTTGTGTAATTTGTTTCAGCAATCCAGATTAAAAAATAAATAAAGAAAGAATCCATTTGCAAGACTTTTCTCATGGAAGTACTACCCAGGAAAACGAAGGTTCTACTTGAAGAGAAGTGGGAAGACAGAGTTTACAAGAATGATGAATATCTAAAAGATATGTCAAGAAACAGTATTTTAAAAACAATTATACAAGCCAAATTCAATTGTACTACACATGTACTTCATATTATGTTGCACTCACTCCTAGTTTCTTTGGTTAATAGGAAATGGCGTCTCAAAATAAACAAATCTACATGTTGAATACGAAATTATTGTTTTCTGTACTTTAATGTATTACTATGTTAAAGTTAATAACAATAGTGTGTCAATTATTAACAATAGCGTAACAGTAGTCTACCACTTTCAGAAAAAATTGCATTTTTCCAATATATTTTTACCTTCTTTCATCTTTTGTGATAGCTTACAGACAGGATTTTCACATTAGAAATTTATATATCTATAACTAACCATTTGTCATGGCAGTGATTACACAAAATAGTTTGCAGATACATCTTACAGCATTTTGCAGTTCATTGGATTATTTTTATTACCTCAGCATACCTTGCAACTGTTGTTTTACCACAGCATTCTGAAACTCTTGCAGAACTACACAAATTTGAGGTTAGAAGCAAAACTTTTGTGTTAATTTCCAAAGAAATTATACAGCACTTTATGTCAGTTTTTCCGGACTCAGAAGATGTAATTGTTGACATATGTTGTCAACACCATTGAGAATCCCTTGGCAATAGTATCACATGTGAACCAAATGTAATCTATTTAATAAAACAGAGGCTTATCAAAAAACTATCAAGAGGTGCCATTACATGTGACTACAAAGTTCTGTTAAAAAAGAATAAGATGAGTTTTGTCTGCTTTCCCTCATTCAAAGCAGGTTTTTTTTTTCTTTTTCTTACAAAGAACAAAGTGCGCTATTTACCATAAAGACGTACACTTTGAAAATGGAGGCTTTTTCTCTACAGCACAGAAGGTTTCTGTATTTAAGTAAATGCAAAGGATCAGACAAGTAAACATACTCATATATTCTTGCAGTGATTCTGTAACTTTTACAGAGCATTATGGCCCAGATGATTAATCCATTTCACTATGATATTAACGTTTTACCAGAACTGATTACAAATGGATTAAAGCCAAGGCTTGGGAAATACATTCAAGTGAAAGAACCTTCATTGTGTTACCAGTCCTTGCTATTTCATGGTGAAGACAAAAACCTAGAAAAAATCTCATAAGAAGGAGAGATTTCTCAGGAAGAAACAGCCTTAGCTGGTAAGTCCCTCATTTTATTTTCATCTTCCATTCAAGTAAAGTAAAGCCTAACTTGCATGGTGGTTAGATATACAGGGAATTATTGCACTTTCTGCCCATACACTTTTAGATGCAATCTATTGATCTAAAATGTATTTCTTAAAGAACAGTTTGGGAGAGTGTAAAACCTTGTTTAATCTACCCTCTGGCCTCAGGACTGCTCCCATGACGGCTGTATCTGCTTCTGGGACTGCAAGTGCTTTACTAAAATTCCAGGAAAGCTTTTACTCTTACACCTTCCACTATATTACAGACGGAGCTGAATTTTTCCTTGCAAACATCACAAGCATGTTCTCAAAATACTATGTAACAGAAATACTGAGAATTTTATGGAACAGCTAAGGAAAAAGAAAGAGTAATATTAAAATAGAATATTTTAATATTGTAATCATGACCACAATTACTATAAAAATTTTCATGCTTTAATCGTGAAACGTGTCCCAAGAGAAAAGTAAGATAAAACTATGGGAAAATAAAACAAAAAGCTTCCTTGGGGACCTAAATTAAAGACTGCAGACTGGGCTGCAGTTCTCTGCAATGGGTAGCAGAGCTCTGCTTCTCCCTCTTCTACTGTGACAATTTTCAGTGTCAGAGACTTTATTTAATGTTTAAAATCCTGGCTGGAAATTTGAAAACCTTTTTTTTTTGCCTGAGGGACGGGTTCTGCTCATGGGTTTAAAAACCTGAAGAAAAACATCCATCTTACAGACTTTTGCTGACAACAACACTTGCACCGCATGTGCTGGCAGTTTCCTGGGGCCAGGAGCCAGGGGCTTCCCAGGTGGATGATGGTGGGACCTGGCACACGGAGCCCATCCCACTCACAGCCAGGAGCAAGGCAGGTGGGGGGCACCAGGGCAGCTCCAGCCTCGGGCATTGGGCACCGCCCTGGGGACAGGGACCTGGCTCGGTGGGACCCATGGCTGGGCAGGGCAGGGCTGTGGGGAGCTGGAGACTGGCTCTGCTGAGGTATCATTGGGGCAGGGGCTGACAGGTCCAGGGAGCTGCAATGGAATCCTGACATACGGACAGGGTGGGGGGTCCTGTTAGTAGACTCTGGGCCCTGACAAGCAGGATGGCAAGTCTATATGGAAATAAAGCAAATAAAGACAGAGCCTTTGGTTTGATAATGTATCTGTATGCTTTTGTCACATAAACATTCCAGTTCCAGATATGGTGGTGATTAATCTGACCCTCAGAAAAAAAGATCTAACTCCTACCGTCATTCACCAATTAAGTCATAGAATACATGTGTAAGCAAAGACAAGTTAAAAAAAAACAACTAGTATCCTCTCATGAAATTGAACTTTCAGAGTTTCAGGAAGTCTGGTTATAGTCTCTCCTAAGTTTTAAATTCACAAATATGATGGCAAATCATAAAGACAGTTACAAAGACATGTTTTTGTGTTTGATTATTGCCTATCTGAAGTCTTAAAGACTAAAGACCACCACACTGCTGCTGCTGCTGCTCTTTGGCTTGAGGAAGAAAGCAAGGGAATGAAAATGAATTTGGGGGCAAGTTCAGAAAAGATGGACACCACCTGAGGGAAACCAGGAAATGTTATTGTCAAGCTTTGTGTTCCCTGTTCACACCAGCAGTGACAGTGTGAAGGCTGCACAGTCAAATATCTAAGGGAGGACAAATGCTGACACACAGCTGGTAAAAGTCAAATTTCCTGGACAGATCACAAGTTTGTTGGTGGTTTCTTGAGGTAGTTTCTTTTTCCCTTAATATTCAGGTGAGAACTGAATCATAGAGGTTTCCCAAAAGTCATCTTTGTTGTTATCATATTTTAATATTGGTGTAAAATTGGTTCAAAAATACTTGTGCTTGTTTGTTTCTTAAGTAGATGGTCAACAGATACAGAGCCTGTGTTAACTGTATAAAGCTTTTGTTCAGTTTTTCTTAGGAGGTACCTAAATTGCAGTTGAATTGTTTTTGCTGGACAATATTTCTTGAGAAACATTGTCCTTATACATAATCTTTGGAAAAGCATCATCACTGTACTAGGTTTGCTGTTCTGTATGGTTTATTACAAGACAAGTTGTTATCAGGCACATTTATTCAGATTGTAACTGAAAAGGTATGCCTTGTAAAACACAAAGACTGATGGGAAACCAGATGCTTGCATATTTATTGATCTAGTGTAGATTATGCATTAATTCTGAGAGCAGCTACATTTTTAAATCACAGGATTTGTGTGCATTATAAAAATCTCTGTTTATATGCAACTACTAAAGGAAACAGTACCCTCAATCAATTCTATATACCTAATTTACTTTTCACAAGTCTGCCACTACTGGCCTTTTCCCCAACTCCAGTATGAATTAAAGCTAATTTCTCAAAATATGAAATGCAAAAATGTGAACTTACTCAAACTTATTATTAAAGCAATAGCATTATTAACACAATATATTTGTAAAAAACCTCATAAAATAGAGATACAAGAAGATAAGCCATTTAATAAATATATAACCAGTGTGTCTCTGGTTATATATTAAATATATATATATATATATATATATATAAGCAGGCATCTTAGCATTACCAAACTGGCATTTAACATAGCTCCTGGAACAGTACTTCAATATTGCTCCCTCTCATTTTCATTGCCACTGCAAAGTTTCATTGCCACCCTTTAACTGCATTTCTGAAATTATTATCCTCAATAATACCAATACCCACTAAAGCTTGTGAAAGGGAAAATTAAATTGGAAAAGAGAATGTGGATCAAGAAGCAGAGCTGTATATGAATTAGGGCACCTCTACAAAGTTCAACTTAATGCTTTGCTCCATATCTTCATTTCAGTCCCCCAGCCAAAAATGTAAGGGGGAAACGGGGGGAAAGAAGATTCAATGTCCCCGTAATTCTTTCTTGTAGAACTAGAGATGCCAATAGTAACCTATTGTCTAGAAATATGACACCTGTTAGCACAATTAAAGGCAATAAAGTCACTGCTTAATTCCACAACATTAAAGACTGATCTGTAAAAGTGTTACTAACATGTGGACTCGTCCTTGGGGGCAGAGTCTTTAAAGAGTCTAGTGCATTAATCTTCTGAGTCAGTGTCCTGGCTCTCATCCCAGATGAGTTAAAAATTACAATAATGCATTTGTGGCTTAAGGGTGGAATCTTATTCATTCCCCTTCCCTGAAGTTAAACACATTTTATCACACACGCAATTTCCACTCTTTGTTTGGGTGGAACATTAGCCTTCCTTGTTTAAAAACAGAGAACTTAAAATTAGTGGTTGATATATCCTTTCTGAAAAGTTCAAAGACACAGAGAGAAACACCTGTTCAATCCTATTCTGGAAAAACAGACATCTTGGAGATACTTGCAATGGAAAGCTTTTCTTCCACCAAAATCTTTAAACTTTGTAATAGACACAGCACAGTGACCCTCAGAAAACAGCAGGCTCTTTACAATCCTCAGTATATATGCCAAGATGTGACAGTCTAGAAGTATGGAAAACCAAGCTCCATGAACATTAACATAAGGAACCTTTTCTAATGTCCCATTAAAAAATGGGACATTTTGGTAAAACCAAAACCTCAAAATGGTGATGTCCGTAGTAGTTGTTCACAACAACAGACAATGAAAGAATAACACACACAGAAACAAACAAGAGCAGAACAACCAAGGAATAGTTTCTTCTCTGTTTCTGAAATCGATCTCCAATATGTATCGTCCCTCTTATTGGAAAATGAGGCTAGAATATCAGGCAATCTTTTTGCCCTTGCTTTTCTGCCTTCTATGTCTGTGCTTTTTAACTATATGATTGATGGTGGAAGAGATAGTGGTGGTAGATAACCAGCAAGGAAAGCAGAGTGCCAGAACACTGGTCCTGACAAGTGATTGATCCACCTTCTACTCCTCAAAGTCCTGCTCCAGCAGGCAAAAATCTCCTGGGGGTGAATGGCAAAAATTGCATCAGGATATACAAGTAAGAGGATGGCCCAGCAAACTTTAGTCACTATAAGAAAGACTGCACTAGGTTGTAGAGACCTTTGCTCCAAAGCAGTGCTGCTGCTTTGGTATTACACTTCTTACGCATCTTCAGGACACTATTTAGCCTCCCCTCTTCGTACACTTTTGATTAAAAAGAACTCTTCTGTGCAGTTTCCATGCTACTGAAAAACAAGGCCTAAACAATAAGGTTTCAATTGTATCAATGGGCTCATGAAATATTCAACTGTGCCAAAAAAGAGCCCTTAGCAAATTAAAAGAAATAGTAGATTGTCCAGCTGATCATTTATCTCTGCCCATTCATCTGATGGCCTAAGTTATCCTTTGCATAACTCTAGGGAACACTGTAACAGTATATAAATATCTTGAACACACAAGAAAACTGTGAGAATTGAGTCCATTGTTCAGACTTTACCTTAAAAGTGTGAAAATCGTAGGCGTAGAAAATCCAACATCAAAATTCAAAGCAAAGGGCAATACAATATTTACATTACTTTTAGCTGAGAGCTGGCAGATGACACTCTCAAACAAGTGTTCATGAAAATATTTTTAGATGAAGCACGTATTTCTGTTCTTTCAGAAATGAAGGAGTGCATTGTACAGTATTTGGTAGTATTAGAAAAATGTGATATGACTCTCAAATTTTGAGTTTGAATTTCTAGTGATTCTCTAGACAACAAACTGTAGACTTTAGTAATGATATACATGCTCGAGATGTAATTTCTATTACAACGTTTCAGAAATTCCTTGAGGGAAAATAAACATATGAAAACCTGAATACGCAATACAGTCCTTACAACTTCGAGATAAAATTAGAGTACTCATACACAAAACAAATTTATTTTAATCCTACACACTGTTAGCAAGTCGTATCACTAATAAAATTAAATCAACATTCAGGCTGATTCTTCACTGTGACCTCATCTTGACACTAAGTAGAAACCAGCCAGTAGAATTAATTTGGAGTTCTTACTAATCACTGTAGTAGTCTGCAATAAAAGCACAAGTGAGATTTTGAAGGTTCACCACAGATATTTCCTTACTTAACTCAAACAGAATGTGTCATTAGCAAAATTTTATGAGTAATGCAACCAATCATCCTCACTGTTTTTTATAAGATTTATGTATTGAGCATCAACAGTTTAAAAATCCACGTGTAACAACTGTAATAGAGGAGGTTAAGTTTACTTTAAGATCACTACAGGAACCTGGGTTTCAGCTGTGGTGTCTAAGTTGTGGAGTTAGAGGGACATTATAAAGTATTCCTTTAGACTAGAAGCATTATGTAAGATACTTCTATAGACCCATAAGGTCATTAAAATGATATTGGAACTTCTCAGCATGAAGAAAAGAGACAGTGAAGCACAGGATTCTCCAGTTTCAGTTAGCACTGAACCCTTTAACCCCCATAAATATGCTTGTTTTAAACAGATGTCACTAAGAAAGATATTGCAACTAAAAAGAATTGTTACTATCAAAAACAAGGATGTTCATTCAAGTAAGCAGCAGAATTTGATTTCTGAAATGATTTACTAACGTGATTTCCTATGTATGGCAGAGACACAGGGTCACGAAATGCTTTAGCATTACTCCAATTATCACAGCAGATTCTTATCTGGAATATGACAGACGGTTCTACTAAAGCATGCAAAGGGTGCTCTTCCTTTTTTTGTACTGGAAAATCTATGCAACTCCTCTTTATGCCAGTGTAAGCCATTTTCTCTAAAATAAAGAAATGAGGTAGCCCTTAATCCACTAAATCAATAATTGTTACCTGAGTATAAAAAAACCTTCATTTTAACAACTTTCATTAATTAACAATTTTTTTAATTAACAATTTTTTAAAAGCATTAGTATTTATTTAGCAGTAGCAAGTCTGTGAATAACTTTATGAACAATCAATTTTTTTCTTGTTCCCCAGAGGAATACACATGCAACTTTAAAATTATACTGTGCTTATTATAATGCCACAAAATCTGCCATTCCCAGATGAACTATAGCCAAGAACTTCTAGAAAAGGATAGGAGATGAGGACAAAAGTCTTGAACTTCAAGGATTGCTCATTTGGTGTTCATGAAGCACTTCTCTATATTTGGAAGCATCTGTTCAGCCACTGACTATGTTTACTATTTGTATTGTGCTCTCAGTCAGGAACAAAACTAGATAAGTAGTAAATAGGTCATTTCTTATAGTGATGCTTGAAGGCATTGTTCATATTATTGTGAAGACAGAAAGCAGAGGGAGGTTGACACTCTTCTCACACTTCATAATTAGTCTGTACTAATTTACAGTGATGTTCTTTCAAAACCAGGCATAAATATTTCTTTACTATTTAATGTATTCAAGTAAATAAAACAAACTAGCTGATACGTGATTAAGAACTTTTTAATACTACTGCTGTAACAGCAGATCATTATAAATACAAATAAATACAAATATCTACTCTTTTTTCACAGTCATTCAATTCAATGATAAATGCGTTTCTCTCCCACCCCACCAGTGTCTACATTTCAATTCAAAGTTGCAAAGAATGAGGCTTTTACCTCATTGCCTCACAAATTAATTCACTCTGTATGTTCTGTTCAGAAAGACTGATGCATCTGGGAAGAGCTTTGTGTAGCTAATATCTTCCAGATACAGGCTTACTATGTAAGCAGTAGAACTGGACTATGGGATTCACTTTCATTCGTGAAGCAACTGATATGTGGCAACTTCAAGAGGGCTTCTATAGTTCTTACAAAAAAACCCACAGTCTAATTTGAGGTTCCCCCAGGAAAAAATTAGCTTCTGGGGTTGTGTTACCAATCAAATGTTGACAGTTATGAGCCACAATTGACATAAGCAAAGAACAATCCTACATCAAGTTAATGGATCAAAAGACCTCGAGTTTTGGTAAAGGTAGGGTATTAAATTTGTAATTCATAATCCCAGGAAAAGTTTTCATATGTTTCAGGTCATTTCAAAAGATGTTCAGATGTTCTATGGAGCGGGGGAACCATATTAAAATATTAATGTGAATTAATAAACTATTATCTGAAGAAGTGTATTAATAAAAAATTGCTCTACTATTCACTAATAACTTTTATTTTTACAGTGAGGTTAATGGTACTGTAAAATGATAAGTGACTCTTGTTTTACGAGGTTACCTGAATATTTTGTTTTTAAATACCATATAATCCTATACACATAATCTTTGCCAATACACCTAGAATCTAGACATTAAATTCTCGTTTTCATCAGCATTATTAATCCATAATTATTTATAACAATTCAGCAGAATATTTCACTGCAATTGGAGAGGAAAGCAAACAGAAACCAACAAAGGCTATCAGAGATAATTACTAATTACACAGCTAATTACTATTACATCCCATAGCTAATTACTAAAAGTAATTAATAAACACAAATACAAAACACTCCCTAGAAAGCCATTCAAATTCAAAGGATTTTGAAAATCTTACTTTATGTTATGCATGGACAGTAATTCTGACACTCACAGTCATAAAAACATAGTTGCAGCAAATTTCTACACACAGGCAGAGTTTACAATTCTTCCTTCCCTTGGGGAAAAAGAAAAAAAAAAAAACCCAAAGGAAAACACAGGCCCTAAACTCAATCATCTGAAAAGCTAAAGATTGTTAGGAGTTGCCAAATCTGGTAGCCTGATGGAAGTGAGATTGCTGCAGCTCACTGGTTTTGCAGCTCACTGTGATTCAGAAGCAGTAGTGAGGCCGAGTATGTGTTCCCAAAAGGCACACACACACAGATTGCAACACACACATGCAATGGGCAACACACCAATTGAAACACTCGGTGCTCAAACAGATGGCACAAGCAGCCTCAGCCTTCTTCAGCTGAGCAGGAGGTTAAGACCGTTTAGTTGGAAATACACACATGTACTCAGTGTGGATCCCTCCTGTAACTTGCCTTAGACACTCGGTCTATCCAGTAGCTGGCACCTGCATCCCCAGTCTCTCCACTTGCTGGCACCTGGACATACAAGCCCAAGGCCTGCAGCTCCCCTCCAGCTGGTACAGATCCTCTTTTAATCCTAGATGCACTCACACATCCCCACCAATCCCAGCACACTGTGGATCCTCCAGTAACGGCACTCAGACACTACGCATATCCAGTAACTGGCCCTGGACCCCCCAGCCTCCTATTTACCTTGCATGCCCACTAACACCACTACATACACATTATGGGCTCTCAGCAGCTAGCTTTGACACCCAGACTATCCAGGAGCTGGCTCCTGGCTCCCTGGTCTCCCCTTGCCTCATGCAGAGAGACACACAGACGCAAACAGGCCTCTCAGTCAACCCACAGATGATAGAGTTGCTCCCATAGTCAGTCTGGACCTTTGGGCGCCTGCAACAGGCTACCTGTGAATCCTCTGGTCTCTCCAGTATCTGGCCCAGACATTTGGCCACATGGATACCTGGTACCCAAGCCACTCACCCCTCTGGCTGGCTACTCCAGCCTGATACTCAGTAGTGACCCCCCACTGACAGTCACATCCATGCAATACACACACTCTGTACTTTCCAGTTTGCTGGCACTACAGATCCATGGGAATCTCTGACCCATGGTCCAGCTCCAGTCACTGGCACCTAAACCTCTAGACACATATGCATACAGAGGGTCCTTTTACTCAGGAAAACCATTTGAAGTGGAGCATAAGACATAGGACAAACTGTGATGATCAAGAACAGGGCATGAACTAGACAATGGTACTTTGTAAGAGCCTGTTTACACAGGACTGCCTCTTTTTAGCCCCTTATCCCTCTGTTTTTCCTTGTTTTTTTATCTCCCTAATCCATCTCAATCCCTTCCTTTCCTTGCTTGTGGTTCTTCCTCTAAACATCCCAAAATAAATCTAGTACAATACCATACCACTCTTCCCTGCATCCCATGTGTCCCATATCCCCGTAGGCACTAGATCCCTCAACCTGAAAGGTGATCAAGACAGCATCTTCTGTACACTCCTCGTGACGGATTCCAGCCCTGGCCCATGGGACTGACAATCTCCAGGGACAGCCCTGGGATGAGCCCAAGATCGAGTCAGAGGGGTTAGGGCATCATTAGTCACCCAGCGCTGCACCTCTGCCCTCCTTTGAGTCTTTAGAGATGAGTCTTTTATCATGTAAGCTAACAAAGATGTTCTTCTGCCAAAAATACTGCTTTTTTTACTTTGAAGTTTATAATTTGCTGCTGGCCAGCTATTTCATTTTAGCTGCATGAATTCTAAGATCCTTATTTAAACTACTGTAAACAAACTCCTAAAAATCCATAACTTAAAAGTCTTCAGACAGTAAGTTTTTTAAGTTTAGGAAGCGTTAAGCTGGACATGGAAGACTTCTTAAGATGAGTCTTCACACTAGAGCTATGAACAGCTTCATGTCTGCATCTGATGGCCATAAAAGATCCTTAGGCTTCAAAAAGGTTACATTCAGTCACGAATGTTGGGACCTTTCTCTGTCTTTTTCCCTGTTTTGGCCCTTCTAACTCTTTCTTGTAAAGGAAGTTTGTGAATGTCACGGTAAATTCAGAAAACTTCCAGATAAAATATAACTAAGATGGAATTGAACAATTCAAGCCTTAGGAAAAATAGGTCACAGAATGGCTTGCAAATTCAGAAGAGTGATGTTTTTAGAAAATGAGCATCTTAAACCCCAGAAATTCAAAGTGAAATTTCATAGTGAAACATCCTATTCTTCAAGACATTCCTATCATTTCCAGTATTCTACTTCTTCCCATTATATCATGCCAAATTAAATTAACTGCTATTCTGGAATTATAAAAAGACAACTTATGAAATCAAGAAGTCTCCAGGTTTTTTTCACTGTTTCACTGTCTACTTACTTCATAAGGTATCTATTCTTTTGCCATTTTAATAGACTAAGGTATCAGAAATATCTTCATATTCTATACCCATATTAAAAAGAGTTTAAGTTCATGAAGTGTTATTAAATCCCTGTCAAAGCCTAGGGCTTGGGGAGTGAAACTACACTCCCATCTGCTTTCTTTATAATATAGAAACAGTGATACAACAATACTGCTTTATTTTGTGGTACAGACCTGACACTGAGAACATCCATTATGATTCTTCACTGACTGAATAGCAGCTCCAGATGACAAGTTCCACACCGTTATCAAAATAAAAACTGCCTCAGAGTGACAAAACAGAAGCAGAAATGTAGACCAGCATTGTATTTCTAAGTAAAACAAGGGCATAGAGAGCTTGAGCACTATACTGATGATATTCCATATAGTTGTTAACACATACCTCAAAGTGGTTTTTTGCCTGTGTCACTAATACTCACACATGGCTGGGTCAAATGTGTACCAACAGTCGTTCCCAAACTACCGTACGTATGAACAGACCTGCATCAGGCTTGCCTCCCAGCACCTTATATAGTCCTCCAACATGATTCTGTAAGGCTTTGCACTCTTAGGTCTTTCTAACATGAGCTCACAAATTCATAGAATAATTTAGGTTGAGAGAGACCTCTGGAGGTCATTGAGTCCAGCCTCCTACTCAAAGGAGGCCTAACCTCAAAGGTAGCTGAGATGGCACAGACACACTTCTCTTCATAATGAAACAAGCTTATACCTCCAAGTTCCACAGAGACTAACGTACACAAGCAAAGACACTTAAATGTTAAAACACTACAATCAAAACTCTTTACACTGTAGTTACTTCACTCTAGCACATGTTAAAAATCATTCTTCTTCCTTATTGTTAAGTGTAGGGATCACTTTATTTCGTTCTTTCCCCTCAGTATTAAAGCTTTGATATAGATAGTGAAAAATACTTAAAAAATTCAGATGACAAAAGCACTTTCTTAAATTATATTTAATCATTATTAAGGAGTATAAATGTGCACTACAAATATACCATCATATTAATATTTAAGATAATGCTCTCCAGAAAATTCAAAACTAGTAAGAATCCCCAGCCCCAAAAGAGATTTCTTCTATCTTTAAAGAAACCAATTTAGATTCATTACACATATGTTACACTTTGTGGAAAAAAAGAGAGGGTGATGCATAGAGTTTAAGCATAAATATTTCAGCTCATTCTACTTCTTGATTCATAGAATGAATTTTCAGTGAAATGGCAATACTGAAGTTTTATAAATACAAGAGTAATATTAATTTATTATGATAGATGTGTTGGAGCACACAGTCAATAATCCTCCCAAGCCTATCCTTCAAGCAAAACAAAGCATTTAAAATCATAATGTATTAGGCATACTCCAGTCACTTCCTAAAGAGGACTGAAAATATGAAAAAGTGCTATTCCAGTTTGGTTGAATGGCTCACATCATGGCAGGATACAGAATTAATTCTGTACACAGTAGGCTCATTTTAGTATTTAGCAAAACACAGCAACTCTTAAATTGCATATAGTGTTAAAGCAAGAAGTAGGCTATAATAAGAATCAGAAAGAAAAAAAATGTCCCACCCACTTGCGTTTTGTACATTGAATTTCATTTTTGTACATTGAAATTCATTTCAAGCTTAGTTAAGTGCCACATATTAGCCTAATCACATTGACAGAAGTATAAAATACCCACCTGTTTTTGGGTCAACAGAGAAATATGGCTGTCCCTGAAGAATACTGTACACTACTCTGGCGCTGTTTCCATAAGTAGGGTCATCTGCATCTGTGGCTGTCACCTGTAGAACAGACGTGCCTGTATACATAGGAGAATAAAAGTTAATGGAAAATAAATAGAATATTCTGACAAATAGAAATATTTTAGATGCACTTTTGAAACCTCTACAGTCCTCACATTCTACAACTGAGAGATAAATAACATTTTCTTTATAGGTTCTGTGTATGTATGTATATCCTAGCATATTGTTAAGGTAAACTCTTTATACTCATTTGAAAAAAATGTTTTTCTCTCTTTACATGTATATGTAACTTAATTACATATATATAAGCATTTATGCATGTTCACACATGTAGACCTCAACCTTGGACATTGTTTAGAACAATTATTCTGAACAATATTTATAGACTTCGTATTTATAGACTTCAGGATTATCTTTATCCACAATACAAATTAATGTTGAAGTGATTATTGAAAATAATTTGCATAAACACACCCAAATCAATAAAAGATAAAAAGGGAATCAAAAAAAACTCACTATCAGAACGCATCAAAGATCTGAAAATGAAATAACTACTAGAACCTTGCGGAAATTCCGATGATGAATCCAAATCAGAAAGATACGGAGTTCAAAAAACAAATATTTGTATGATGTTAATAAACACCATAAGAAAAATAAAATCACAGTTTCTAGCATGTCACTAAGTGGGATAAATTATGAGTAAGAATTTGTAGCAAATAAAATTCATAAGTACTGCACAGATAGAATAGAGACAAGTGATTTCACATTTTACTCTATTTTTCAAGACATTTAATGATTAATCTTTTTTGGTATTACTGCCCAACACTTCACATAAGAAATCAGTAAAATTGGCAAGTTAATAAAGGTTCAGTCTTTATCCCACTTGTTTATCTTTCTACAGACACAGCTTCAACAGGCTTCTTTGGTCCAGTATTAAAATACAGGAATAATAATAACAGAACAGGCTGCTTTCTTGAAATTCTGCATCTAAGTGGCTTCTAAGTTAAATTAACCAGTAAGGCATCACCTCCACTCTGGGGTGCTCAATTTCACATCTTGATTTTGAGGAGAAGGATGCTTTTGAATTAAATTCCTTGATCTCCCTCACTTGTTGAACTTTGATTTGCCACATGGAACAGTTTCAGATCATGCTAACTGTATTTCTTCAGATGAAACTAAACCAGAAGATGTGCTTTATATATTTTGACTGCTAATGGGCATTTAATCTGAGAGACCATACAAGAGCTAGTCTGAAATAAGACTTCCAAAAAACATATGGTGTGGGAACCAGATCCTCAGTTCCAACTGTTTAACTTCATACATCAGTTTCCATTGCACAGAACTGTTTGCTAATGTGCACACCCTCAGTGTAGACAGGGAATAAAAATACCTAAAATCATGGACTCTCACTTTGAGTATGGCAAAGCAAGCTTGCAAATCTTCAGATTTGGATTCTTCGCTTTCAGAAACTATTCAATCACTTGTACCACATTAAATTGGACACCAAAAGTTGCTTTTTGTGTCTCTACTGGAGATTAATAAAAGGTACCGCAAACGTGTCTGCATACTTAAAACAGCGTCTTTGGGTCTAGATAGATAGACCAAATAGACCAAATGAATACAGTCTCATAGATAAATATATTCACAGAGCAGATACATGGATACCTTGATGAAGCTGAAGTTGAATATTGTAATAACATCAAGTTCAAACTAGTTATTCAGGAGTTAGTGGTACAACTGTCTATATTACTGTATTAGTGTTTATATAGCAAGGTAAACAAATGTGATGTAAAATTAGGGTAATTTTCTTAAAATCTTCTAGGAAACTATTCAGTCATATTTATTTGCTATCTCAACTTAGAATAAGAGTTCCTGCAAACCACATCAGGTCACCTCAAAGAACAGAAAATGTGTATTTTCCCCTATTCTATAGCTTCTCTAAATACTGTAATGATATACTTCTGTAGCCCAGTTTGGCAATACTCTCTAACTTGAGGTGGAAAAGCTGTGACCTTTCTGTCTTCTAGTTAAGCTTCTATTCAAGGGTGAAGGCATGTCCACACTAAATTGCTGTTTTACCTTTATTCATGGCTTCATTATTTTCTGTTGGAATGTTGTGGAATCATTAAAGATTAGTATGTTACTGATACACAATGATTTTATTTTTTTTAATTCCATACAACAAAAACATATGCATCCAATAGGTATAGTCAAGTTACCTACCAGAGTTTGCTACACAGAGTGCTGGGCAACTTCTGTACCCTTTTTTCTATAGATTTTCCTGCTTCCAGGAAAACAGTGACCAACAGTTGCCTACTCTTCTAACAGGCTGAGCTCCCATTTGCACTTTTTCTCAGAGTTCTAGAAAATCAAGGTAGGTTTTGGAATCAATGAACAGATTTTGGCTATTTCAAAAGAAGAAAATACCAGAAATACATGGTTCTCATTCTTCAAGACTTTCTTCTCTCCCCTCCATATTTTAAAAGGTAGAGGATAGAATCCGAATGCTTGTATTGCCTATTCATGGGGGACAAAGAAAAGGGCTAGCTAAAGGCGATATCTCACATAAGCAGCTGACAGGTCATTTTAGCGTGAATGGAATGCTATTATACCCTAAAATCTGCCACAGCGATTTTCTAATACATCCGTATCTCTCTCTGAAGAAACACCTGATAGCAGTAATTTGGTATTGGACAGTATTGAATAGTGTCAAAGTGTTCTCTTTCCATAGAAAGGACTCTTAGAATCACAAGTTTTAACTCAACTCCCCACCCCACTTCTCAAACCCTCATTCAGTGAAATGTAGCTAATCAGATGCTTAACTTTTTCACTGTTTACACAAGCACGCTCAGCATCTTATAAGATATACAGGCCTTTTCCCTAACTCTTGCCTGATTTGCTGAGTCAAGAGCTTGTGAAAGCTGATGGTTAGAATGCCTTGCAAGAAAAAAAGAGGATACCTTTGTCTTCAAATTATTCCTTTCAAAGTTAGCATCATTCAGCTCACCAACATGACAAAAAAAATCACAATTCCACATATATTTGTACCAGTCAGGCACAGCATCAGTTTTTCCTGTTGAGTTATGTGCAATGAAGGATTTAGATGGAAAAGTACACAGTACAGTACAGCTGCCCTGCTATTTTTAATGTTAACAATTCTGACGAAAATAATCTAATACAAAAATAAGGATCTAATTTCCTGGGAGACCTCAGAACAGATATGAACATCAGACCCAGAGGCATACCTTCCATATTTTATTCACTAACCTACTGTGAAAGGGCCTGTCAAGAAAACCTCAAAATTTTGCTATGAAAGCATTCTGACACTCCAGTTAGGCAATAAAAGAGACTTTTTTTTTTCCCTAAAGTGGAGGCTCTGCCTATTCAGAGTACAGCTACCATTCCACATGATTTCCCACTACAGTTTAGAGATTACATATTGGGAATTCTGTTTTCTTAGCTAATGCTCTATATAGACCTGTAAAATATGTCTGTATGCTCTGAACACCACTCTGTAAGCTTTGCCTTTTTTCTGTTACCAAAAATAAGGATCATTTCATTTGGGAAATCAAATTGTATTTTTATTTAAAATATCTTCTATTGTTTTTCTCTTTTTTAAAATATGTTTACAATAAAAATTTTGTAAAGTTATATATCAAAGAAAAGCTTAAGGGAAATACTTCAATCTGTCTCTCTGAAGACAAATTTTTAATGTTTAATGAGGCAGTTCAATAAAACATGTCTGTTGAGAACGAAAATCTGTATGCATGACTTTCCGTAGTTTGCTGCACTGTTAAAATCTCAAAAGGATCAATATTGAACAAAAAGTAAAAGAAGTGAAGAAAGGTGAAGTTTAATGAACACAGGGATTTCCTGCCTAACTAAGCTAATTCTTAAAATTGTCTTCAAACACTAACAAATCAACACAACATACTTAGTTTCATTCTACACTAAAGTGATTTCACCAGGAAACCAACACTTCGATTCCAGTGACTAAATTACTGATCCAAGTCCTCACTGTAAAAAAATCTCTTTTTTTTTTTTTTTGTCAGCTATCTTCATTAGAAGATAAAAATCAAACAACACAGGAAGATAAATAGGCATTTCTCATAAAAATCATACTTATGAACACCATGAATATTGTCTTCCAAGTTATCTCAAATTATGACTACCTCACATTATAATACCCTGAAAAGAAGTTCAGAAAAGTCCAGTGTGTCTATAAATTTTAGCATAATTTATTGGGAATACTCTTCTTCTGCATGACCTCAACACTAGAAAATTTAATACGCAATATTTCATTCATTTTGAAGCTATCGGAAAATGAGCAGATATGGAAGGCTTTCACTAATTGAAAAATGAAAGCTTTTACTGATTTTGTTTCCTTTTACATTCAGATAATGATGACTCATAAACTTTAAAACAGAACATAGTTATAGCTTTCAATGAGACTGAGTTTTTTACACTGCAGAAGAAATAATTTCAGATATAAACCTTGGTTATTTAGCCAACTTTCAGGAAAAAGATTCAGTGACAGCAAGGAGTATGTGTTTTCTTTCAGCTCTTTCAGCATAGTACATAAAGCATAAATAATATGATCACTTTTTGCCACAGTGAACACTGTGATCTAATATTTGAAAAATAATTTAACAAAAATTACCTGAACTTTCTTGTCAGTGACCTAAAAAAAAGAAAGGCCAGAAAGGTCCTACAGCTTTTAGAAGCAGATCAAGAAAGTTTCAACTTGTGGGAAAAATACCAGCTAAATTTTTGAGGAGACAGGCAGGAACTTGCTCCTGAAACTAAAAAGCATAACAGATATCAAAAATACCACCTGCCACTCAGCATGAGTGCTGTTACAGAGAGATAGTAACACTGAAAGTTCTTTAAATGACCATGTAAAAAAGAAGTTGTTTTTAAAGTTGTGAAGAATGCTTAGGAATTCATAAAATAACAACAAGAAGTTCAGTTATATATAGACTGCATAGCTAAATGTCAAAAAACATGCTAAGTCATATAAATGGCACAGGGATCTTGATTATCTGATAGAAAGAATGTATCCTGTGGAAACAGTAATAGAATTAGTCCTCCTGAGACTGCAGACAATGAAATGCTTTCAGTATGCAGCAAACACAACAAAATCAATATGGGAAAAAGAAAGTAATGATCATAAATTTCCAGTGAAAATATAATATATACCTACAGATTGACTATATGGCAGGATATGAAAATTCAATTTTATTCACACAACAGGAAAGGTTTGTGGAATAGATATTTTAATAATTTACCACAGGTACAACCAGTAAAGTATTTAATTTATAAAACATGCAATAATGCTTTATTTTATGATAAATCTTCCTTGGATTACCATAATCCATTCTGCTTTATAACCCAAATTGCCATCCCAGATTAATTATGCAAATTTTTCTTTGGAAAACAGTAACGTGTATAATGTAGTTGTACAGTAATATCAAGATTCAGACTACTACAGAATTATGACTAACGTCTATGTAAGAATACTACATTTTGGGAGCATGTAAAAAGAGAACTTTTATAAATAGAATGATAAAACATAATTATATTAGCTGCTTTTGACTTTGAGGATAACATTGATTTCCTTTCCACTGTTTGTCTTCCTATGCAGAAAATAAAAGGCTTCCATACGGGAAAAAATAATCAATTAATTTAAATGGTCTCCATTAAAGACAAAGGAAACTGAATAAAGAGGAAGACAGTTATGCATTTTTTGAGACAGTCGATAAAGGAAATGAATTTCACATCAAGAGAGTATGCGATGTGATGAAAGACAATTGAGATAAAAGCTTAGATGTTACTGAAACGAACTTCAACTGTAACAGTAAAGCTCTGTGCCATAGTGAATTACCAAAGACAACTGAAGAGGTTTTATACAGGCCCACAATATTATCTCTGGTAGCTCTGTCCCCTCACTGTTATACAATACTGTGCACTGCTTAAATAGTCCTGGTGTTATGACAATACCCAGAGAAATACTGCCCTTCTGTACTTCCACAAATTTCTTGTGGGAATCGTATTTGCCATAGTATGCTTAGATAGTTAAAATAAGGAATCGTATATTAAAAATATGTCCTGTTATGCACTAGGATCACTGTGTAGATGCAACGGTGATCTACATGTTTATAGCTCTGAGAACAAACAGATGAGATCAAGGAAGTCAGTATTTGAGAGGGAGCTATGATTTAAGAGAACAATAAACAATTTGCAAATTATTTTAAGGAATGAAATTATATTTGACCTATAATGTGAAAATGTTTATTGACTAGATCCTGACCAAACAAGAATGGCTAACAAAGATTGTTCTTCTGGTAGAGACCCAGAAGAGGCTATTAGAAATAATAATGTTAATAAATAATGATAACAAAATGTGGGGGGAGGAGGAGGAAATAGCAATAGTAATAAAGTCGGGAAAAGAAAGAGAATGGGGGGAAAATTTTATATCCTTTTAAAACATGATATTTAGTAAACTTTAGAGTCCATTTAATAGAATCTGATTTTGCATGGTAGATAGGAAAGAATACTTATTCTCTACATTATACAAGATTAATTCCACTTAGGTCAATCAAGAAGCCACTGGTGTAAATATCAGTCTCTGCTTCAAAACTGTCACAGCTCTGAACTGCACAGTTCAGAAATAAGTTTTAATATATTTTGGTTTTTCAAGGACTAGTATGATTACTACCTGTTTGCAAATATTTCATATTCCATTTGTAATTGTAAATATTTCATTTATATAGTCTTCAATACATTATTTAATGAATATTTAATTTCATTTATATTGCAAATATTGTAATTTGCAGTATTTCATTTATATATGCAAGAAAAGAATTGTAGATGTGTTTGGAATACATCATTTTTACTATGCATATCTGCAATGGAAGCTCTGGTTTTGGCCTGTGTGCACTGTATGCATACTTATTACATGCTCTATGCAGTTCAAACAGAATGCAGACTTCCACAAACAGATTAAGTTCCCCTCATTACACAACCATGTATACCTGAATTCAGCATAATAATGTCAGGTGGTACCATGAAAGATGAATCAAATACAGATTCCCAGCTTAAAATGAATTTCACTGATCTACACTAGGAAAGTTGTACAATGTACATTCCTCATCCAAAATAATTATATTAAAAAAAAATTGTATCTGACTTTCAAGTATGGAATATAACACTTTTGTTATTTGTAGTCTATTCACATTGAGTTATCATTACCATTCAAAGTGGTCAAATGATGACATAACATTAAGATTCAATGACAATAATCATTCGTTCTTATATGTATGATCAATATCGTTATGAGTTGAGTAACTACATGTATTTTAATATTCTTCCCTTTTAATTTTTAAAATTCTATTCTGCAGAAGTTAAATTCTATCACCTGCTTATTAGGTAAACAGCAAGAAGAGGAAAAATTATGTACTTCTCACTTGGGAAAGTTAGACACATCTTGGACTTGAAGGTCATTTCTTAGAGGAGATGTGAAGGGATTTGGGGGGAAAGGGAAAAGTATGCGTTCATGAGGTAATTATCTATACTCTCCATTCATTAATAAAAGACAGTAGATATATTTCACAAAAAACAGTCATCACAGTTAAGCTTTCTCAAAAAAGTCTAGCTCAAAAGTAAGATTTCCATCTATCATAAACTAGCTGTGCAGCTTTGATTTTGTGATATTAGAGGAAAGTTTTAAACTAATTTCAACACCAGACAAGTAATAAATAAAAAACCGAAACTGATTGCATAATGTAGCAGCTCAAGGAATACCATCATAGGAACTACATTTCTAACATAGAAAACTTTTTTAAACTTCAGTTTGCTTTATAAGAGTTTTAATGAAAGTAAATAAATATATGAGACTATGGTGTGAAACAACCTAGAAAATTACTGTTCCTTTATATTTGTTTCATTCTGTGAATTGCATAGGCTACTCATATAGACATAAGAGAATGCCATAAAGTGTGTAAACGAATTAGGATGTATGAATACATCTTCTATCTAGACTGCGAAGTACCATTTGCCCCAATATGTCTGTTAAAGCATTCAAGAATAAAACAACTCTCCTCTACAGTCAATGTGTGTGTACTGTTTTCTTAATATGAATGTCCCAAGTAACATGCAAGGTTGCATTTGATGTCTTCTTATCATCTCTTTTCAGCTGTAATATCTTTTTGAAACAATCAAAGATACAATTATGTGTCATAACTTTGTCAAACAGCATGTGGCATTTTCAATTGTTAAAAGATTGTTGAATAGAGTAATTTGTTTTCCTTACCCATTTCAGACATCTCTGGCACAGTAACAATGTATGGTCCATCTGTAAATTTTGGTGCATTGTCGTTGATATCCTGCACTTTGATAATAAATTCAGATTCAGGCTCAAGTGGCTTGTTTGTCCGTCTATCAATAGCTTGGGCATGAAGCACATAGTGTGTCTTCTGCTCTCGATCTAGGCTTTTGGTTGAATGGATGTCTCCAGTCGTGTCATCGATAATAAATATAGTTCCTGCCCCTTCTCCAGTAAGAATGTATTTGACTGATCCATCACCTTTGTCGGAATTGGAGTGCAGCTGTAGAATATATACACATAAAATCATATAAAATGACATATTAAATTCCATAAAAAGTTATTGCATATATGATATAAAAACTTCAATATTTCTGTCAGCACCATTATACTTAGTTTTTAACCTTCCCGTCTCTTGCCATAATTCATCATGTGCTATTTCTGGCGAGTCAATCATTTTGTCCAGGGTCATTTCTAACCAGCATAGTTCATTTTTTAAGCTGGGATATCTTGGGTTCTACGTTCATCTTAGAAAACTTCCCAAGTCAAAAATATGCTAGCACCTGGATTATTTTTTATTTTACCGTGGTTTGGTTTTAGTCCTTCTAGTAGTTATCTTACAGATCTCATTGCTAGAAACTCTGCCTTAAACACTAAGCCTGAAGCAGACACACTGAGGACTGTTTGCTTCAACAACTGTAGTTCAGTCCCACCACCTATGTTATCCTCTAGGGCCCCAAGGACAGCATCACTTACTGCAAAAGGAAACTGCGCATTGTGGCAGTGACAGCTGTCTGTTCAGGATTACTCTGTCCCTCAACAAAACACATCCCTTTTTTGTTTGTTTATTGTTAATTAGAAAGTCACTTAATCTGCTTGTATTTAAACTAATTAAAATGAAGTAATGAACTTTGACAGATACTTTTCATTGTTACTAACACACACTTTGTGCTATTAAATATATGTTAAGTATATTATACCCCACCTTGAGTAGAATAAAGTTTATATTTACTGGGGGAAAAAACAAACAACAACAAAAAAAAAAAGGAAAAAAAAAAAAGGAAAAGTCACCAAGTAACCTGGTATATTAAGAGGTAATATGAAAGAGCTACCCATTAAGTCTCAGTGCTTCTAACTTGAGTATAAAGAATTACCTGTTTACATTATGAATGAACATGTGTTCTCTGGGAATAAGGGGTGATTTTTTCACAGATTGAGAGGCTTTATGGTTTTTTTTCTTTAAAATGATTTTGAAAACAGAATGTATTTATAGAGGTGCACAATGAGAACAAAGTGATAATGCAGAAATGAACAGCCTCAGGTATTGTGCAGTTATACTGTGATGTTAAATCAGAAAGGAAACTTTCTAATTTTAAGAACTCGCTCATTCTTATTCTTATCCCACTGCCCTGACTCTCTCTCAGTACCTGCAATGTGGTATTACAAAGTTTCTATGTAGAATTTGTGAAAAAGGAGTAAGCATATGGGGGCTGATGACATTTTTCATCTCGTGTATTAACTCTATGAAATTGTGGTGCTGCATATAATTTATATCTTGTCCTGCGGGGGGATTTGGGAGGGGGAAGTCTAATGAAATTAAGATTGTCAGCTCATATAAACTTCACAGTAACGTCAGTCATTACGCCATACACTTATCTGAGCCACAAGAAGCTCTGACTGAATAACCAAAACAAAACTAGGTCAAAGTGGACCCACTTTTTTTGATTTTGAAGATGGAAGAAAGTAGCAGAGAAAGGGTCTTTTATAGAACAGCAGGACAATCTTACATCTTTTTTTTAGAGTACTGATGGGCAAAATGCTGGTTACATCCTGTCTTATCCTCAGAATAATACTGTGTTCTATTAACAAAGAAATAATACACTCAATGTAAAATGCCAGGGACCCAAACTTCCTAAAAAGTCAAAATGTTCTCTGAAGTGATTTATTCCTAAAAACAAGAATAGTAGGTATTCTGGTATTCTAACCCTGGTTTGCTGGTATTCAAATTTTTCAGAAACAATCAGAATTGTTTTTCTCATCTGCAGGTTCCTTTTTTGATAAAATGAGTCCTAGTGTTTGCAAATGTTAACATTTGCCTTAGAAAATGTTAGAAAGAAAAACAAACAAGAAACACAGGAGAAAATTTGTATGCCCAGGAAAATGACAAATTTGCTGGGTTTATGAAGCTATAAGGAACTCAAGTTAAAACTATCCCTAACAGAAAAATATCAGAAGAATCTCTGTCCTCATTCTCTTAACTCTGCATGAATATACATAAAATCTTATTCAGGTATACCATCAGCAAAAATCACTCTATTCATAATGGGAATTATGAAATTATAAACCAATTAAGAAATTGGCTGCATAGGTAAGAAATCAAAAGAATAAGGAACTGCTGTAGAATTTAGGAAGTAAGTTTTCTTCAAAAATCCCAAATATCAACATAGACATGGCATTCCAATACCATACTGCAGACAGGCACATTCAGAAATTCACTGTTATAGCAGGAAATGCATGGAACATTTGGAAAAATTAATAACATTAGATACTTTTTGTTGTAAAGAAACAACTATTTGTACTTATCATCAGTGAAGAAAATCCAGATACATTTTGAGTCAGAGGGCTTTTACAACTAAAAAGTAATAAAAATTAAGAAACACAAAAGATTCTCAGCTGATTGTATGGCCAACCAATTATATGCTATTCCTGCTAAACATAATGTTACCTAACAAACTTCAATTCAAAAATGCAGGCAGGAATGTTATTAGAAGAAAAGAATCTGCTAATAAACACGAAGCCTTCAATTTGCTACTGTGTCTTTTAAACTGCAGTTGTAAGGCAACCACTAAAAACAAGAGAAAGTGAAGTTAGTTTCTGCCTCCCTATTTTATGAAATTTATTATATTGTTTTAAATACAACACTTTGATTTAAGCCTTTTAATTTCTAATGCTGAATTTTAAATTTACATAGGAGGATTTTGCATAGCACTTCTACTGCATAACAAAAGGCTCTTTCTGCTGCCACGTGGTTTATATTTTAGCTTTTCTGTAAAGTAAAGATTAAATAACCATTCGTCTTCTTAAATACTTCCATCTCAGTACAAATTTGCCCAAGTAGAATAGCAATATATGTGTCTTGCTGAAGAGAGCCCCTGGGAATCCCTGCTTAAGACAATGCCTACCAGATTAATGAGATATTCGTGTCTCTGAGCATGGTGCACTTCTTTCTTTTCCCTGCGTACTATGAAATCATCTCCGCAACAGGTGGTTTATTCCACAAAAGCATTTCTAATTAGAATAGATGTGATCCACTGCTTAGGTTATAAATTTATTGTTTGGGAGACTGTGTTTCTGCAGCTATGTCTGTAATGATTTATAAAAGACAGCAAGGGAGCAAAATCTAGCTTGGACAACAGTGGACTCTCTACTTGGGACTGCTGTAGCTATTTTTCTTTTAGATTAATTTGACAAAGAGGAGGATTCCACTAAGCAATGCAGTCTCAAGCCAATCCATGTTCTCTTCCCCAGTTCAGACCTAATTTGTCATCTCAACCCAGATCCCCAGAAAGGGTGTGGATATTTAATTTCAATGAGATGCTACCGCCTCTGCCAATGACTACTGCAAGAACATGTATACACTAGAGGATGAGACACTCACACACTGTAGTAATGGGAATAAATAGCTTAGATAAACACAAAATGCAGTGTTATTTTTTTCCCTACTGTGCCAGTCAGAGACATAAAGTTGGAACATTGAGGGAGCCTCTTAATTTAAAAGTAATACAAACACATGGCAAACTGAAACATGATTACTCATAATGTTGAGATGAGCACTGAGAAGAAATACAAGGGAAATATGCCAAACATTAGAACATGGCTCTCTGAATTCTGTATCAGAGGTTTTAACTATGACTACAAAAACATTAATGAAAATGTCTTTCAGTAGGTCTTGGTTTCTGATAGTCCACCTCATCTAATGATTATATATTGGTCTGTGATACTAACTTTTTAATTGGTCCTTAAAGAAGCTTTTTTTTTTCCTTCTTAAATTGTTTCAACTTGCTTCCCTAAGCAATCTCACCTTAGACCCCAAACCTAATTTTGAAAAGGACTTTGCAGACCAATAGTTTGCTTAGTTAACCACTTGAGACTAATACAGCTTGTACTCACCATTCAGCCCTCTCTAGCTCCCCAGGGCTCCTCTGACCCTACCCACAGCTCAGGCCTTCATTGCAGCCCCCCCCAGCGCCACCAGCCCCTGCCCCTGTAATGCTGCAGCAGGGCTGGTCTCCAGCTCCGCACAGGACAGGTCTGTGCAGCCATGGGTGGACATGAGGGACATGTCCCATCCTGGCCCCATCCTCCGGTAGGTGCCCGATGTCTGGGGCTGGGGCTGCCCCAGTGGCCCCTCGTTGCCCTGCTCACAGCTGGTCCTGCCATCACCCACCTGGGGGAGCCATTAGTGCCCCAGCTCCGGGGATTTACCCTACTCTGCTGCTCTCTGACAGCACCATCTCCAATCCCCCCAACTTCCAGTCAGTGCAGACTTCTGAGTTCCTTGTGGAGATGTGGTTTCTATCCTAAGTGGTGGGCTGGCTTCTGAAAACATTTCTTATCACTGCTGACTTAGTTATGCTCCTAACAAGAACATACCTACTAAATATTAAATATTCTGAATCTGTCCACAACCAGAAGTTGCCAGAAAGTATTTAATTTTCATCACCTATTGGGCATTATTCCTGTCTTTATTTCTCTGAGTTTTTAGGGAAAGAAGAAACTGAAAATAATAGCTGAAGATGTTATCTGGAATGTCACCTTTATCAACCCAGTTCTTGACATATTCAAAAACAGGTTGGATTCAGGATGATTTATGATGGTTTCTCAATCTTTAACTAGCCTGTATCAGTAATATATGACTGATTTCACAGAATAGCAACCAAGGTGTCCTTGTTTTGCTAAAACTTAAACATTTTTCTTCCATCAGTCTATTTAAATGCCCAACTGTCTTTTAGCATTCCTGAACATACTCCAGAAGGACTACATTACCCAAAGGCATGATTTGAAGAGGTTTACCAAACTTTTCATTTAATGAGGTTTCTTTATCTTCTTATATTAATTTTGATTCTAAAAGTCTTTAAATACTTATAATTTGATGCACCAGCATATTAACTGCTGTAAAATGAATGCACAGACTGTAGGCTTATTGCTCTGGTAATACAGTATTGTAACTGCTAGTAACTCCAGAGTGATAGCTGGCTAAAGCCTAATTGCAAAACCAAATGGTCAGAGGGCTACTACTTAGCTACTGACCTTTTTCACTACCCTTCACCTTCATACATCTTTTATTCTATGATACAATATACGTGCTGTTCTCTTGAAAACAAAAATTTATGAAGAGATTCCCATACATGTGCTAAATTCGAATCTGAAGCTGATTTGAAAAAATCAAGAACTGTTGCACTAACCCAATGAACTTAACTAAAGTGGTTATATACATGTAAATTTAAATTATTTTCAAATAACTGCTTAGAATTAACTTAAAACTTATTGTTGACAAATAATAAACAATAAAAATAATGTACACAAAATTTTAAAAGTAAAACCTGAATTCTGGTAGTGACACCACCATTATATCTTTTGAATGAAGCATTGTCTTCTGTTTGCGGAGCAGCATGTTCTTTCAAGCAGAACAGCTGAACCTCCCCTTCTCAATTCTGTTGATGTTGCCAATCAGTTTAACCAGGCAACAAGATGTGCTGCAGCACATCACTACCACAGCAAAGTCTACCAATGTGTGCCCACTCAAGAGGGCAAGACAAAATTTTCCCAAACAACATGAGCTATGAGCTTTAGTAAAGCATAGACAAAAATATTAAAAAAGAATGTACGCATGTTACTTTACTTTCATTACACAGAACTATTTAATGCTTCACTAAAGCATCAAAATGCAGATAGGTATAAAGAATTAATGGTACAGCAGTAAAACAGTGAGTACAAAATACTTTAAACTTCTCTCTAATAAGAGCTGTTATGGTGTTGACTTCCTTTGATGTTTATGTAAACACAACATGCAATTTACAAGAAACGATACAATCACTTAGCAGTAGTAAAAAACACATATGAAATGATTCTGAATGGCGCACACTGCAAAATCAGCATCTAGCTGATACTACTGAAATGTTCATTGTGCCTATGCAGTAATTTGTCCTCAGATTTGCCGCAGACTTGCTTCCTTTGGTCTGAGCTATAAAATATGTTTTAATGAAATATACTGCTCTGGGCAATGTCACACCTTTTGATGGAATTCTCAGAGGGAATCATTAGCCCAGGAGATAACTGTGTTATCCATAGCAGTGCCCACAAATCGAGAAGAAGCTATTTCACACCCTTGTCAAACACAGGAAGAAAATATAGAATTGCAATTGCCTCCATCTGCTGAATGGGTTTTCTGAGATAGAAAAAAAATAATTGGATTGCAATCATCCAAGAACAACACAACTCAAACAGTATTAACTTCATAGTATAACACTACAGCATGCAAACATCTGCTTTTGCAAGATGTGCTTATCTGAAGTCCACTTCCTTGCTGATACTCTTGGGGAGACTGAGTAATGGCAGATGTATGTGGGTGCATAAGCAATCACATCTCAAATAGAATCAGGTATACTAAAGCTGACACAAGTGGTCAGCTTTAGCTCCTATTTTCTCTCTGTACAAATGGAGGACTCCGGTGAATGACAAGAAAAATAGAAAATGGACACCTAAAGCAACACAATAAACGTTTATGTATAAAACTGTTGTTTTGTTTTCAAAGAACACTATATATTTTCATGAAAAAATGAATCCAAAATTGTACTTTCAGTGTACTTCATATCTAAATCAATATAAAAGAAAAATAATTCCACTCTGCTTAAGTTTTCATCTGAACCCTCTTCACAGCAGTAAGCTTTCATTTCAGACATCTTTAACTTGGGCAAATGCTATGATGGGCCTAGAAAACTTTTTTTTTTTTTTCAAAAAAGTAGGATTTACACAGCATATTTGTTTTAGAGGTTCTAAAAAGCTGGACAGGCATCCTGTTGCAGAACACGCTGACCAAAGTTTTCTAAACATATAATTCTGTAAATATACTTGTTTGCAGGTCCCAGACCTAAATGACTACAGCTCACTGAACATAAAATATGTCTGAAATTAAGTTGGTCTTTTTGTTTGGATCTTACTTGAAAAAAGATTCTTTTTAAACAGAAAATAAACCAAGACTCCTCATTCCCCAGTACTCTCTATAGCCAGAATAGCCGTTTCAGAGTGGAAGCACTTTCTCCCCTTTGATGTTGTGTGTAACTAAGCTCTTCTGCAGAAAACTATTAATGCTCTCTAGACAAATTTATAAAATTGAGTAGTCTTCAGTTTTCAGCATTTCTTCACAATCACCGTCACCAAAAACTCACTTTACAATCAATAAATCTGTAATTGCAGTAATAACTTAGATTTCTAGATCCACGTAGACAGACTATAAATTTTATTAAGTTTAATCCAAATGCCTTGATGATGCACTGTTACTAAAAGAAGCCCTGGCCACATTACATCACCATTGGAAGAAGAATGTTTTGTTTCAATAACAAGTGTTGTTACTAAATTGAAATAAGGAGGTGTTATGCCAGTATTAAGCACTTCTAAAAATCCTGACTTTCCTATAAATGGGGACAAGCGTACAATACAAGTGCTTCAGTTCACAGTACTACTCTCTGGCACAGGCCTTGCAAACTTCTAATTTACTTAGCTGAAGCACTGCTATGTTTGTAAATGCCTTACTGTTCCGCTACTTAGTCACAGATGCATTAAACCTCAAAGACGCAAATAGTCCTAGGAACCAATACAATAACTTGCATTATCTGGAAAAGTAAGCCCGCTTTCATACGAAAGCATGTTTCCTTACAACATTGAAAAGGCCAAGGTCAGTAGAATGGTAAGTGTGTATACTCTTTGAAAACACCAATAGATGCAAGAGTTTGAGCCTTGGAACTTCACTGAAGCAGTGAAAAGCTATTCTGCACTGGAAAACAACGCACATTTAAGACAATGACAGAGTAAAAACAGTTTCTGTTTACCTACGCTATTTCTGCAGACATTCTTGACCTTCATTTCTGGTGCTTGCTCAGTAAAGGTACTCTCATTGCAGGTCGTGGCTTTTTTGTTTTTATGGGGTATTTATGTGCACAAAGAAAGAATCAAACTCTGCTTTTCCTTTCCGTATGCAATGCAGGAAAAACCAGGAACACATCCATTTTAACAGTGTTTTCCAAAAAGAAAATAGATAGCTGCCCTTACTGGACAGAAACACCAACCTAAGGATTACTTCAGATTTTTCTAAATGAGAAAGAACTATCAGTTCTCTAAAATCCTGATCAATTAATTCCACATTATGTGTTATCTCTATGTATAGAGCTTCTTCTGCTATTAATGGGAGCAATAGAAATTGCTCACTGGAGCACAGAACTGTAAATGCAATAGTACTCAAACTCTTACAAAAGTATGATTTATTTGTTTGTTTGCTTGTTTGTCTGACAGTGCTAAAGCAAGTGCTGTTTACTCTATGAAAAATCTTAGGACAGCATATTCATTTTTAAGCTCTGGAAAAACAACTCTGCAGTGTACCCATGTGATATTCCAAATTACTTCTTTTGCCTTTGCTCTTCTTAATATTGTGAAGATAAAAATAAATGTGTGATTTTCTGACGTACCATTTGTGAGCCATGTAAAAACAACAAGAGAAAATTTTATGTTAGAGACTCAATTACTTACTCAATTACAGAGTTTGATTAGGAAAAATATATTATGTCGAAAAGTTCAAGGAGCGATAATTAATTTACCAGCTTCCTTTTATCCCATCCTCCCAAACATCTTTCACACATTTTCGGTTTTGATGTCTTTGAAGTTAATTTGCTGAGAAATTTATAAGACTGTGAAAAGTAAACAGGTTAGCTACTGTCCAATGGCTTCTATTTCAGGTGAAAAAGTTGTTTCATTCCGAAGAAACTGAAAAGAATGCACTACCACAAATTATCAAGAACTGCGGTGACCATTGTTTCAAAAGGATTTCATTTCTGTATTTTTGTGAGCTCCTTATCAGCTCACGTTAATGCACTCTTCTAGGTAAAACAAATGCATGTTTTCACTATTGGGGTTTTTTTTGGTCATTTTATTGTTAAGAGCTATATACTGTTGACATATTAGAAAGTTGTATGACAATACTGAATATCAGACTATTGATTTATTGGGGTATTGATCCACCGCTTTCACAGTATTTAACATATAAAGCCATGTTTTTGCTTTTGCAACTGAAATGCCATTTCATCTATTTTATATTGCCTACAGCTTGTCTTCTTCTTGAGTGAAATTTAGATTTGTAAAAAAAATTGCTTCTGTATAGAGTTTCCGTTACACAACTCACTCACAAGTGATCTCTTTTCTTCTGTATCTCCCTTAGAAAATACGAGTCTTTTCCTATCACAGACACTTTTCTTCTTCCTATAATGTAGCACTCTTGCTGTTTGCAAAAAGTATTACGTAACACAGGAAAAGAGCCCCACATCATCATAAGGAAATGTTTCCACAAATTTCTTTAAAAGGTCACTAGTGCCACAAAATCTGGTGATAATGGAGAATGCCAACTCTACCACTTTTGACATCTTTGTTGAGTAAGTCAGAAGATCCACGTTGACAGGAGAAGCTTATCACTAGCCCCCTCTGCAGATTTAAGTTGTGTAACGGCTGCAATAAAAAAGTGACAAAGTGGTCACAACTATTGCAATGATGACTATGCTTTTACAAGTAGAAATAAAGAAATGGGAACACATAAACCCCAGTGAATGGGTATGTAAACAACTGCCCTTAATGTTAGCAGGCTTTTTAGGAACTGTTACAAAGCTGTCTGGATCTCCTGTGGATGCAAACCGGGGGATTTAAAAAAAAAAAAAATTTTTGTGTATTTCTATTACTTGACACATGGATTATCAAGAAATAGTATAGTTTCTGAGCTCAAGAATTTTTAATCAGGTAATTCTTACCAATAAGCACTTTTTTTTTTTTTCAAAGGGGTAGCATGCTAGTGCTTCTGTATTCTTCTAGAGTCATCATGACCCCTATCTGCCATAAACATCCACACTGCCACCTCTGCAAGGCTTTGACTGTAAGACACAGTAAACCCCTCATTATTTACATTTGGTTCAGTACAACTTCTGGACAAGTAAAACACAAGTTCTGAAAATGTTTACCAACCAATTTTATACCACAATTTGTGACTGACTGGCATTTTGAGTTAACAGCATTCCTATAGAGACCTTGTATAACGTGTAATCTTTTGCTACTTTTTCCACCTGACAATGTAATTGCAAGTCCTGCATGATATCTTTTCAGCACAGAACAGAGCATTTCCAGCCTTTCACGGACAACAGCCATTCTTCATTCTCCTGACAACACATATTCTAACAATGAGGAAAAGAAATTATGCTAGACACTTGAAATAGCAACCAAAAAGATCAAGCCCTGCAAATATCCAGAAACCCACATTTAGATTCTAAATATGCTTAATTATGGATTCCTGCATTGAATCCATAAAACATCTGTTTCTAAAAACAGTTCTGGTGTATTTTGGTATAATGGAATATACAAGAAGAATCTGTCTGTAAATCAGGTATCCGCAGATGAAATTTTAATGTAAAATTGTCTAACACTTGATATTCTAATATTCTAAGCAATAAGTTTTACACTAAGATTCTCCCATATGTTAAAAACCATGGAAAGCGTGCTGAAGAATTCATCTTACGTATCTTTATGTATGTGGATATTTAAAAAACTAAATAAAACCTTCTCCACAAAGTTCTAAATTTCTCACTGAAAAAAATATTTGTTCTTTGCTGTCCATTGTAATATCACATATGTTTGATACTTGAACTTGTTGTAATTTGTCTGCAAAATAGACATATTCTGACCATTCAATTATCTTGAATTTATCAAGAAAAATCTAGTTGAGAACTACTTTCTTCCAGAGTTACCCTTTGACGGTGTTTATCAGAAAGTATTTCAACAAAGCAACTCAGAGCCTCATCTATTTAGTGAAACTAACATATTCTGCATGTTACATTTAACATAAAATTTATGTTTCTCATTAAGGATTGTCCTATATTCAACATCACCTAACTCCAATAGGGAACACTAATCTTCTCCTTCTGCATATGGAGACAGGAGTCCCAGACATGCTGTTCCACTCACTGCTATCACTTACTAAAATAAGTGATAAAAAAAAGTCTGCTAAAATTTGACCTTTCTCCACGACCAGTACTCCAAGCACATTAAATGCCATAAACAAACTATTCACGCTTCAAGGCAATATTTTCCCCTCCTTCGTGTTTGTTATGTGTATGCTGACATATCAATACAAATGTCATTTATCATGAACATTTCAGCGGTTTTTCTTCCCAGAGACTCTCTGACACCTTATTCTCCCTCCAAAAATCTTCAGGCAGAACAGGACTACTGGCTGCCAAGAAATGGTTAGGTGCAAATAGTGCTTTAAAAGGGTATGTGTAAAATGATAGGGAATGATATAAATTATATAAAAATAGTTCATTTTAGGAATTAATGAAATGACCAATAATATACCTGTTACTAGATACTCTTGCTAGTGGCACAAGGAGGTGTCAACACAGAGTACCTATAGTCTCCTTTGGATGTACAGTTCATTCATTAACACATTTTCCACAACAGACTATCTTCTTCGCATTTAAGGAGCCCAGGAGGAAGTGTCCATATGGCCTAGCGGAAGACCTGGGTTTCTGATTCTGATCTTCTAGTGTCTTTTTTCTAACCTAATTTCACTAATACTCAGCAGTTCAAAAATATTTATTCTTTTTCAGCAAAAAATAAAAGCATATAGCTTGGTAGTTAAACACTCACTGAACACAAGCTTTCACTCAGTCATCCTAAAGTGAGTAAATATTACTCATATTACTAAAGTACAATTTATTCTACATAAGGAATAATTTAATAAGTTACTATGTTCGCTAGTGCAGTATAGCCCTAAGAAGAGAGTTCATGGCAACAAAGCAGAGTGCTAGTTAGGCAGCAGAAATAAAAATTTTGATAAGAGCTCAACTACTTTTTTTTTTCCTCAAGCGATAATTTTTTGCATTATTCAACTAACTGGAAATATGTTCCTTCTAACCTTGACAATTTTGTACCATCAGAACTAAAAAAAAAAACACAACAAAAAACCACCAGACAAATTTTGGAAATGTAGTAAATAAAACGTTCACTAAAGGTGCGCTCAAGGAAGCTCTGGAGAGAAACCGAAATGCTTCCCACCTCCTGCCTCCCACTCCTTCTGCTACTATAAATAAAATCTTTGTTCATTCACAAATCCACACCAGAAAGCATTTCCTGTGTGCAAGAGGAGCAAACCTACAGGATAAGTATTCAGCATCACAACAAATGCTGAGACAGAAAGTATCAAAGCTATTCCTCTGTAAATGTCAATGAGATACATTTTGTCCTTCATTAGAAGGATGAGTTAGTGAACTGACCTAACTTGTAGGAAAAAAAAAAAAAAAAAAGTAATAATCTACATTCTGAAGAACAGGCATTAATCATTTCCATTAGAGTTTGGTAACGTTACAGTCAGGAACTGAGAGTCCAGATGATACGTAAATTTGTAAAAGGATTAAGGGCACCTTTCGCAAATACAAACAGAAACAAACAGTGAAGAATACCATCAACATGTTTACAAGCCTACAAAATAAATGAAGGAGTTGCAAAAGCTTCTGCATTTACCTTCCCCAATCCACTCAAAGTTATCAATGCAAACCAGCCATACTGATCAAACAGAAGGATGGAAAGAACCACCAAGAATTCACTGAGACTTCACTCCTGAGTGACCACTGAACACCACCAGGGACCACGCAAGACCTTCCACGAAGCCCTTAATGGACTTAATGCACATGTGCCAGGGTGATGCGAATGTTACAATGAGTTCTGTAAAATGTAATGACTATGCATATTCTGTGTGGATGTAAGTCTTTGTGAATCTTGCATGTTGGGTGGAGAGATCCCCCATGTCCACAGCGCCAAATAAAAGAATGCCGGCTTCTTAAGACTACATCGGTGTTAAGGAGTTCATTCCCAATTTCGGAAATCAGTAACACTAGCACTGAACCAGTTTTGTTTTATTTTAGGGTGGCTTTTGATCTGACTCACAACTACTTCGAAAAGAAGTCATATTAAAAATGTTGCAGATGTCTTTTGTCACTTGCTGTAATTTGTGGGAAATATACTTCAAAATTAAAGATTCTAACTTTCATTATTTGATGCCTTACTTTTCCTACAAATGCATAAAATTAGAAAAACAAAAAGATGAGTGCATTTCCAATGTGTTTATTTTTATTTAGTCATCAAGTGCTTGATTTTTTTTATTTTATTTTTTTTTTTTTAAATCGTCTTAAGTTCTTATTCTTACAAATTTCCTGTGGTCTGAATTCCACGAATTCTTATACTTTACATAAGGGAGAACTATTTATTTCTTTGGAGTAGGTTCAGAATTGCTAGTTTTCTCTTTCATTGACACTTTTCTTCGAATCATGAGATGTAGAACATAAAGGAAATACCACTGATGTCAGTGGACTTTGGAATAGCCCATTAATTGTTTCAGTAATAAACAGTAATTTCAAAGATGTTTGCTTTGATTTATAATGCATATGTTACATATTTTATATATAAATAATGCACGATGAGATATAAATCTTAAAATAAACCTAGGTAACATCATATAGGCAGAAAACTGTAATTTCAGATCTTAGATTTTCAGAACTGAAGAGGAGGGGGAAATAAAGGTGGGGGTGTCATGGAATAATCTCCTGGATCTGCAGTTAGATAACCTGGAAAAGATCACTAAATTATTTCATTCTTTGATTATATTTTCAAGAACATGGTCGTTTCACTGTCTCTGAAGTATGTGGCATTTCTGCGAACCAATCATGTTGACATCAGTATGCAATGTTTTGCCATGTCAAAATAGCACTACTCAGATACCATTAAAGTAATGGCAAGCAATCCGGATACAGATATTAAAAAAATAGGTTCTCTCTCTTCAGACCCAGGACTAAACTCAAACTGAATATAAAAGGAACAAAAGAAGATAATGTGTCCTATTCTGAGGATGAAGGCCTATTAAGCTAACAACTGATAATCCTTCAGCTGTCAGCAACATCTGCAGACATCATGTAGCTAAAATACTACTTAAGCACTAAGTAGTACAAGTATCCATAGTGTTAATTCCCACTAGGTCATGAAAGGCAGGCTAAGATGATTCTCTAAACATTAGATGGCTATTACCTTATTAATTCCCTGCTCGGGCCCAGCTGTCTGTGCAAGCAAGTTCAGGGCAGGAGCAGTGACCTCTCAACCAAGCTGAATTCTGAGCTGCAGACTACTTCGTGGTACAGGAGATCAAAGGCAGAAGTTATAGGAGGTACAGAGTTCAGACAGAGTTTTCATTGTGGAATTGCCTTTTTGGTTTTTGTTCATTTGTTTTCAGAAATCGCATGTGATTTGTTGTATTGAATCTTTACTCCAAAAATACAGAAGTTCCAGTCATCAGCTCAGGATAATACATCCCCATCTGATTAAACTCTCCCCTTAAGTCCTTCAGGTTATCTTGCATCCCTCTATTTTTCAAAAACAGCCATCATGCCTCTTCACTTTCTTTTGGTTTTTCCTTCTTTTTACCTTGTGTTCCCCTATGCATCCTAGCTTGTTACACTCATCTGTTTCTACGCTCCACATGCACTAGAGTTCCTAAAAGCCCACCTCCAATTGCATTCCCATTGAATGCACTGATAAAGTGTGATGCCAAGGACACACGACAGTTTAAACATCAGCCCCTGGCATTTAAAAATTTTGCTGAATGACATGGAGAATCTTAGGAGGATGGTTGGGTGCAAAACTCTGCAGTGAACAGAGTTATAGAAATATATATGGCAAAAAAAAAAAAGTGCACATTTACAGCAATATATAGATAAATATTCATTAATAATTATAAAAATCTATGCACTTATTACTCCTGCATGATTAAACAGCACATTTTGTAGTAGAATTAAAACAAATACTGTTTACTTTTAGAAATAGCGTAGCCAATGTGGAAATTTCATTAAATAAATCAAAGCTAAGGAGCTCTCATACATATACAGCACACATGCAATCTTTATCAAGTTGAGGTCTTAGAAATATAAAAATTTTAGAATACTGAACTCCCAATTTCCCCTTTTCTTTTGAACACAGAATTAAAACAATTTTCATAACTCTACATGTATTTCTAATATAAAGAAGAAAGCTTCCAGCAGTCAGCTCAAAGCACACGATATATCTGTGACAACAGCTTTTCAGAGAGACACCAAGGACACAGTCATTCAGTAAACCATGAGTTTGCATGCTATTTATTTCCTCTCTGGAAGTGGTGCTTTCAGTATCATGCTGTTATTCAGAAAATTAGCATTTGAAGAGAACACTTGCTTGTGAAATTCTCAAAATGCTCAAGGATAAGTGAAGCCTTGTGAAAGGAGAATTTAATGTATGATAAAAATCCAGAAAATAGTTTCATAGCCCACAGTACATTGGGATTAGCACACCTAGTTACAGATCAATTCCATTTGTGTCTTACTGTAGTAATGTTATAGCTTTACACCTGTCTGTGTAATTTTACTTCTTTCATTATACAAAACTCTCATGCAATGTTTTGTGAGTTCTGTAATTTTTTTCTCCTCATTTAAAATAATTATTTCCCAAGTTTCATTTGGTCTTAAATGAAAGCTTGTGAAATGGAAACAAAAAACCTACCTCACAATAAACCAGCAAATTTCTTTCTAATGAATATGGATGATTTATACCTACCCCTGACCAACAGTAAGCGTAGCTTACTGTATATGAATACATCCAACAAAAAAAAATTCAGCTAGCTTTCAATTTCAGTTCCAGTATACCATCCAATTTGTCAAGGCAGAGCATTCTCCATCCCTCTTTTTAAAATAACCCCAAACATTAATACCCAGTTTAAACTATTTCAACACGATAAGCATTTTTGAAAGCAAAACAGGAAAAACATTAGTAAACAACCCCAATTTAAAGACATTAACACAGAGAATAAAGTAGCTCTATAGAAGATAACATTCAGATCCAATGTAAAAAATATTATGTGAGAACCTGACCTGTAAAAATATTCTTGGTATCTTTAAAAAATAGGAGAAAAAAAAAGTGAAATATGAACAAAATATAACACTGCTTTTCTTGTTGTGCATTTCTAATTAATTAAAGCACGAAAGGAAAAACTCTTCTCCTGCTATACATTTTATTTTCCAGTCATATAGTTAAATTTTGAGTTTAACTGGGAATCTTTTCTTCTCCCTCATCTGGAGGTTTATACACATGTCTCTGGTGCTCGCTTTCCCTCTTTATCAGGAAACTAAAATCAATATTTAAGGCCATAAATCAAGACACTCACAATCACCTAATCAACAAACATGATGGTTAATTAATTAACTAATCAAATTATATTTGTTGTACATCTCACATGCATGATTAATCCAGCTGCACAGCTTCTCAGTGTGTCCTCCGATAGTCATCCCAGCTCTGGAGAATGGTCAGCTTTGAAACTCCCAGTGAAGGAATAACAGATTCTTTCACCCATTACATCCCCCAGGTCCTGCTGCCTCCACATAACAAAAATCTATCAAACAAAAGTCAATTCTGAATTTAGCTTCTGCTTGTCAGCTGAATTTTAATTAAAACCATAAATCATGGCTGTAATGCTCAGGAACATTTCTGAGGTCAGGGTTCTGCAAAATTCCTAGAAAGTAGAAATACTGAAGCCCAAAGCTTCTGTAGTTCAATTTCATTTTTCAGAACTACATCTAACATTTCAGATTTGCAATGGCTTTGTTTTAACTTGAAAGGCAACAAAAAAAAAAAATCTAGGCAAATCTTAGTGATCTGCAGATATGAGAACTTCACAGGAATTGCAAACGTGTTCTGCATAGCCATCAAAGACAAGTCACCCACTTTATCCTCATAGGTGAGCATTTTAATTTGTTTCAAAATTCAGACACATCTCATGCAACTAACATTTACCTGCCAATGCCTCAGTTGAACTTTTCATAAAACTAACTTTCAGAAGCATGCTGTGAAGATAAATTAACTAGTATCTCTCAAGAATCTTGGGACCCCTGCAGGCGATACAAAAAATCATTCACATTTTTCCTATTTTGTTTTCCTTTAGCAGTTCACATAGTTGTAATATATTAATGTAATACATAGTCTTGAAACATACATTATCTTCCCATTTAGTATGTTTCAGAATGAGAAAGGTTTGAAGAAAAGTGCATTGATAGCTTTCATTCAGCTTCTAGTGCCCACATACATAAACTATTCAGTTCACACTTTAATATGATCTTTCATCAACCTCCACATGGAACCAAGATAACATGAAGATTCTTTAATCTTTTACCCTCCAAAGAATTCATGTGAGGTCAGAGCGCAAGGTGCTCTTTTAGAATCACAAGACCACAAAGAAATCTTTTAGACCACAAAGACTAGAAGTACCAAATACAATCACAAGTTGCTGGAAATTGGGAACTGCAGTTGTAAAATGAAATTTCAACATGTGAACGAAACCCAGCTGAATAATGAAGAGGAGAAAGCACTTCTGCTGAACCTCAACAAAAAAGTTTGTCTCTGCATCTTTAATAAAAACTATTGGTCTGCAGTGATTCACCAAGGGGAAAATGATACACAACAGATGAAAGACAGCTTAGTTCAAGGTAAAGGTTAATAGCTGTATTAATAATAAAGTGGCTACAAACAAGAACAATTACAGAATTTTCACATCTGGTGACACTTTTTCAAAGTGAAGATATGGGAGGAAGAGAACTCTGGGTATTGCTGATTTGGGATTCCTACATGGAAGCTTCTCAGTGGAATCTGATTTTCCAGAAATTCCTAATATCTACTCCCTGGAGTCAAAACTGGAAAGAAACAAATCAAACGAGCCAACAACATGATTCAGTTCCTAAACAGTGCGCTAAATTGGAGCCACTGAGTATCACTAATCACTTGTAAGATAGAAGGGGGTTTTGGATTGGGTTTTTTCCCCCATAAACTGTAGTTAATGTTATAAGCAATATTACAGTGCATATATTTCAGCTTATACCTAGAATCTACATCCCAATTTTACATGCCCCTTATGTTTAATGTTTTAAATAAAAACAAACCATGAATGAGTCACTGTAAATTGCCAGTTTGCTTTAAGTATGAAAACTATTTATAATTAACGTATTCCTTGTGCTCTGAAAGAAACATGTCACAATGATTTCATACAGTATTATCCTAGTTTGACAAACGTAGAGAAAAATACAGAGAAACTGCTTCCTCCAAATAAAATGTAAAACATAATTTGCTCATGCTATTACAGACACATAGAGGAAAAGTTATCTAAGTAGGGAGAATGGACTAGAAATTTCGAGTTCATCATTAATAGCTTCTGACATAATCAAGCTTGGAATACTATTTAATATGACAATAAATCCTTGTGATATAGATGTTTGATGGGCAAAGTGATTTTTGTTCACATTTATTTGAGCTAAAGCTCAGCTAGCTTTATTTACAGACATGCAGCTCTAACTTCTTGAATGCATAGGTTTTTCTGTCAATCTGTGGCTTACTCTTAAAGTCAGCATGCCGTTTTCTTACCTCGCGAATTACCTCAATTCATTATTGAGACTAAGTAGGAACACTGATGTGGCATTAAACATCAAAGCATCCTATACTAAGCAGTTTTACTAATTTCATATGTGGAGAACTGCATTGTAGGAGGAAAGGAAATAAAAGTGAAAAATCATTCCTGATTTCCTGATTCACATTCCTCACACTACTCATGACTGTCTAAGTCACTATCCAACCCTTCTTATTTCACAGAATCACCTAGGTTGGAAGGGACCTTTAAGATCATCTAGTCCAACCATCAACCTAACTCTGACCAAAAAAAACCCCCACAAACAAAAAACAAAAAACAAACAAAAAACCAACACTAAACCATATTCCCGAGCACCATGTCAACTCGTCTTTTGAATATCTCCAGGGATGGTGCCACAACCACTTCCCTGGACAGCCCATTCCAATGCTTGATAACCCTTTCAGTGAAGAAATTGTTCATAATATCCAACCTGAACCTCCCCTGGCACAACATGAGGCCATTTCCTCTTGTCCGATTGCCTGTAACTTGGGAGAAGAGACCAACCCCCACCTCTCTACAACTTCCTTTCAAGTAGCTTTAGAGAGCAATAAGGTCTCCCCTCAGCCTCCTTTTCTCCAGGCTGAACAACTCCAGCTCCCTCAGCCTCTCCTCATAAGACTTACTCTCCAGACTCCTCACCAGCTTCGTTGCCCTTCTCTGGACCTGCTCCAGCATCTCAATGTCTTTTTTTGTGGTAAGGGGCCCAAAACTGGACACAGTACTCGAGGTGGGGCCTCACCAGTGTCAAGTACAGGGGGACTATCACCTCCCGAATCCTACTCGCCACACTGTTCCTGATACAGGCCAGGATGCTGTTGGCCTTCTTGGCCACCGGGCACACTGCTGGCTCATGTTCAGCCTGCTGTCAACCAACACCCCCAGATACTTTTCTGCCAGGCAGCTCCCCAGCCACCCTTCCCCAGTCCTGTTGCACTGCCTGGGGTGGTTGTGACCCCAGTGCAGGACCCGGCACTTGGCCTTATTGAAACTCAGCCCGTTGGTCTCAGCCCATCAATCCTTTCATCTCTTCTCAGTAAGAAGATCCCTCCCCTACTAAGGTGTTCCTCATAATACTTCCAAGAAGGTAAAGTAATCCCTTCCCATAAAGAATCCTGTACTCAGAAAGACAACAGGTGTAAAAATACACATTGTAATTCCATAAGTGAAGTTGTTAATTGAAGATGTGGAGTTGCTCAAATAAAGGTGACTGTTTGATGGTCAAATCAGTCACTCCTCATACAGGAAACATTCTATACATTAGATCAGCCTTGTAGCCCTTGTCAGAAATATTTCTTTTGCAAGACTGAGGAAAAGGATATGAACATGAGAAGCATGCTTTGCATTTGAGACACATGTGCACTATGGATTTATACAGCAAGATATGGTGGTAGGTTTTTTCCCCCCTTCCTAATGATTTCTAATATTCAGTTTGTTCATTGGATTGCTTCTAAGCTTCTAGCTGATGGAGGTTTATCTTAGAGCTAATATAACCTTACAGTCTTGCTAATAAGCAGTAACTGTCAACTCAGTTAAAACTGCTCAACTCAGCTACTCCTCTTGTGCCCCATTCTACATCTATCTGTATTGAATTTCTCTCAGTCTTGAAAGATTCTTCTGCTGCATTTATTTATGGTTGGTCTTTCCTATTTTTTCTTCTCAATAGCTTTATATAATTAATGAAATTTGACACCTGGCTATTAATCCTGCTTTCCACAAATAGTTTTAAAAGCTAAGCGGCATTGGTTTGCCCCACATGCCAGTTTTGGGGATTTTTTTTGTTGTGGTTTTTTTTTGTTTGTTTATTTCTTTGTTACATTGATATTACTGAATACTTTCATCCTCAGATACCAAAGTAGTTTTAGATAAATATTAATATACCAAGGTTATTGGGTTCGGTATTTCTTCTTGGATTACTGCACCATGTATACGCAATTAATTACTGTTCATTTGTTGCTTTTTTCCATAGCCTTTTCTAGTGTGCCTCCGTTTGAGACTCTGCCTTTGACACTCTTTGTAAAATGACTCTGCCATGCTCCCCAAGGTCTCCCATGGTAAAGAGATTTTTTAAAAATTCTTTTAGCTTTTCTGCAACAGCCTTGTTTTGCTCTCTTTACTCCTTTCATACCTCACCTGTCTTTTGGCACAAAAGTCTCTGGTAGGCTTCCTCATCCTGACTTCTCTAAAGAAGAATGATTTTATTTTTATTGCAAGTTTTTCCTCAAACTTTCCTTGATGGGTTACTGTGCTTTACAACTAACATGCAAGATTTCTCAGTCCTCTCTATTTCTCTCATTTGAAAATAACCACAATTTTTAAAAGACTGCCTTTATTTGCCCTCTCTACCATGCCACTTAGACATTCCAACTTCCTTTAGCCCTTCCTGTCTTTCTGCAGATGCTTTGCATTTGCTTTAAGCATTACTTAAAACCAAGTTTAGGTTTAGTTCTTCTTTTGGAGATTTGTTGATTAGATAATTTATGAAGCAGTCTTTTATTATGGCTAGAGCCTTTTGATAATAGGGCTCAACTTCAATGTAAAATTTATTCTGCCTTCCAGGGAGTAAGTGAAATCCTCCATTACTGCTGTATTTTTCCGATCCTCCAAGCTATCTGAACACCCTCAACACATCATCAGCAACTTAGTTTTTCCAGTCAGCAGGGAAACTACAATGTTCTTGTTACATCTGAAGCATCCATACAGGTGCTCTTTGATTTGTTGAAATGGTTATGTTGTCATGATTCTCAAGGTTTTCAGATAGGAAGTATTCATATGTCAGTAGTGTGCAAACATTGCTTCTGTAACACTTCATCAGGTCCAAAATTATACCTCTTTAAGATATTATTGATTTTTACAGTAAAGATCTGTAAATAATATTAAGTAGTAAATTAAATATAGTAATACAAACATATTAAAATTAAAAATGGACTATGTCTTCCACAAGAAATTATATTTATATTAATTAAAAAAGTTTCTATCTGTTTTGTAAACATATAGAGAGACCTCTTCCTAAATAGGCTTTCCTAATTTAAAGGAAGGATTCTGTTAGTGAATATCACCTCTATTATCAACACATTATCACAAGTATGGCTCAAGTAGGTCCTTTGGCAAGTATGAAAAGATCTCTTCAGTAGAACTGTAATTATTGCTATGTCTTTTACATAAGACTTTAAATAGCTGTATTATTTATATTGATACATTAAGTATGCTAATACACTGGAAGATAAAAAAACAAACAATACACTTTGGCAAAGTTACACATATCTGACAACAAAACAAACAAGAACATACCAATAGCCCATACCACACAAATTAATTATACACTAAACCTAAGGTAAATCCCAAGTGTAAATTATGAATACAAACTAATATCCCTGATTATTGGGATTTTCATTAGTTTGCAATTTAATGGAAAATTTCAAACTATTGTAAGAGGAAAAATGAAATTTTAATATGAATATTCAATGTATAGAACAACTACACTACTACTCTTGAGTAACAGAACAAGTTCTTTATTGCCCAAGTCCTTTAGTAATACCTTTCTGCTGAGAGACAACTTTGCAACTATTATATCTTAAACAGCTTCATACAGGCAACCTGACTTTCCGAAAACCTCATCTAAATTCTGGAGGGAATAGACTTTTTACCAAATGGACCCAAGATCATAGGAATACAAAAACAACTTGAAAGCTATTCTGTTCTAGACTCAGACATACAGATTTACCTCTGCTCAAGTTTTTTGCCCCTAAATCATTGAGCATAATCTGAATGCAGATATCATCTCCGCACTTTCTTTCTAAAAAAAGGTGTTTGTGTTCTTTTTGTTATTTAAAATATGTTGTTTAAGCTGCAGCTAATAAACTTTGGGAATAACTATTTAAATGAAAACTAACTGCTTGTCAAGAATCAACCAGAGCTTATCCTGATAAACAGAAAAAAAAAATGGAGAAAACATGAAATATTAGTTTTGTGCTTTTATGGGTTGTTGTTTTCCAGTACAGTTAGAAAAAAAACCGACTAGGTATTTTAGAAATGAAATATTTCCAGAGGCAATTAGTCTGAAAGTCCACCACTGTGATTTTAGTTTCATAGACTACCTAAGCATTATATGATTAGAAACAATGCAGAAGCTTTAAATTTAAAGGTTAGATCTCCTACTTGTCTTATTGTCGTTTATTTGTTTGTGTTCTAGAATTGATACAATTTGAGCACTAGACAACTGAAAGACAACATGTAGGCGAAGTATCTAATAACGCAACGCAGCAATTGCTGAGGAGGCAATACATTCAAAATCAGCCAATATGAGTCATTACCTTTAGTGCCATAAAAAATATGCCACAGAAATAACGTTTTGCAAACTCCACTAAGAGCCTAAGAATATCACAGGCTCCTACTCGCCTTTTTTCAGCCATTTTGAAATGAATTAATAAGTTGCTAGATCTGAAATCCCTACTCTTTTACAGTCATCTGCACCTTAGAAAAAGATATCTTCCTGTTAAAGCATATTCTGCATGGTTTCCTTGTCACACCCTTCTAGATGAAAAAAAAGGAGGAAATACCTAACTGTGGTGATGTATCTCCTATTTGCCAAAGTGTCATGTTTGGCTTCCTGCACTTTTTTTAATCTTTGTAGCTTGATACACAGTAAATAGGATTATTTAATCTAGAGTTTCATTTAGCAAGTGTTCCTGTCATTGTGTAAATAAGCTAAGTAAAAGTCCAGCCAACACTTCCTGTCATAAATACATCTCAAAGGAGTTGATAAAATATACTGAATAGCTAAATGGTGCAGCAGCATCTTTAAAAAGACAACAAGGCAAAGGGGCATGAAAAGTTACACAGGCAACCGAACACCAATGAGTACCTCCCTTAAAATAAATTTGAGAAGGTACTTGAGAACTAATTGACATGCTAATTCATGCTTGAGCTTGTCAGGGTATCTTCACTTTCATCAGCTATGGATTTAAGATCAACTGGTAAATATCTTTAAATCTGAAGTTACCAAATTCAAGATTAATATAAAAGGATGCAAAATTATCTTTATTTCCTTGTTGCTACATTTTATAGATGTAATTGGTCCATTGCTTCTTGTGTGGTTTGTTGGGCTATTTTTAATACAGAAACTAAGTATTTTTGACATTTTACATAATTCTGATATAATGATTGACAGAAGTTATGCATAGAGAATATGGCAATAAAGGTGCAACTGCAGAGAAGTAAAATTGTACCACACTGACTACGTGATGGGTTGACCTTGGCTGGCTGCTGGAGGCTCACCCAGCTGCTCTATGAGAGCATATAAGATGAAAAAAAGTTTGTGGGTCAAAATAAAGAAAGGGAGATCACTTATCAGTTACCATCATGGGCAACACAGGCTCAACTTCGGGACAAGTACTTTTAACTGACAATAAGTTAAATTATGTTTGCATCCTGAGATACAAAGGAAAAAACCCTCCCTCCTTCTCCCCAGGCTCACCTGGGGTGACCCCTTCACTCCCATCTCGACCTCCTCCCAAGCAGCACAGGGGGATGTGGAATGGGGGTCTGCGGTGAGCCCAGGGCAGCTCCTCTCTGCCGCTCCCTCCTCCTGCTCTCCCCTCGGGGCCGGCAGGGCTGTTTCTGAATTTCACTGAATTTTTAGAGTTGGAAGGGACCATAGAGATCATCTAGTCCAACTCTCCTGCCAATGCAGGACCACCCAGAGCACCCGGTTTCCCTCAGCCCTGGCTGCCGGGCAGCGTTTTGCCCTTTCTGCCCCAGGCTTTCCCCGCGGCACCTGCCTGTGGCTGAGGGGCTCAGCTGTGCCCTGCGGTGGGGCCGTTGGAGCCGGCTGGAACCGGCTGTGTCCGGCACGGGGCAGCCCCGGGCCCTCACCACAGGGGCCGCCTGGCAGCGCCCACCGCTGCTGCCGGTGCTGGGGCACACAGGCCCCGATGGAATTATCTTCCTGCTGCGGACAGTGTGATTCATAGTAGGGGGATGAGGACAAATTACAGTACTCAGCCAAACTCCATTTAAGACTACATAAGTCCTTGGTCCTTTATTTTCTGTGGGCTGAAAGGAGAGTGGGAGAAGTGGGAGTGGGAGAAACTGTCCTCACTTCAAAACAGCTCCATGAAAGGGCCACAACTGGATATATTTTGCAAAGGTCACAATGACAGCCAGGAAAAGTAGTAACAAACTAATAAAATATCTGGCTTCCAAAAACCTCATGGCGGTCATTCAGCTGGGGGAATCGAATTAATTCTGAGTTTGACACCAAACTACGTTTCTCTACAGAAACATGAACTGTATTAGAAGCAGTGCCCACGCAATCAAGCCTCCACTATATACACCTGGGTCTGCGCACACAGCCCCACATTGGTGCCCCTGGGGTCTGTGGCTTTTGGAGCCTTGGACGAGGCCAGCCAAATCTGACAGAACCTTGAGGGTCACAGGGGACCACCGTTACCTATAAGCAATGTGGAGAAAAAAAAAAAAAAAAAGGCTGGATGGAGAGAAATCTATTATAATTTAACCTCATCCTAAGAGTTCCGACAGAAGGAAACTGCACATTACTACAGACCAGAAAATCTGCAAAGGAAACCAAACAACAGCAGGGGAAGTGTTCACTGAAGTTCATCAGTGACCACACCAATTGTAGCTGTGGTTTTGAGTAATCATGGTACTTCCTGCTTTCAGACATTATTCATTTGTTCTTTAATATGAAAAAGTACTAGATACTTTACATAATACGTATCACAAATAAACCTAAATATTGCGCAGAAGCACAATTTAAAATACCTATCTAGTATTCACATCAGACACAAACCCAATTACTTCATCTTCTAACCTAAAAAAATTAATCTTCCTTTGCATATAAAATTGTCAACTCATTTTAAAAGCAAAAGGGGTCTGCTAAAATAAGATACACTGCAGAAGTAATGAATTAATTTCTTCATAGAGTGAATTTAAACTCATACTATTCCACACCTATATCCCTCTGTGATTTTTGAAACGCACAAATTCTGTGTGTGCCACAATATTGACTGCCCACACAAGTATTTTCTAATTTTTGACATTTCAAAAACCTAATTCTTGGAATGGTATAGAATATCAAGATGGTAATTGACATCACTGAGGCTCTGTATCGGGAAAGAGTATTATTAGAGGTAAAGATTAGCATGGTCATTTTACATAGACATGAGAAATCAATAAGATTCTCTTAGTTCTCTTCCCATGAAGTTTTGCAGTCATTTAATTAACAGAAAAGCATAGATATTTAAAAAATAATCATCATATTTCTCACCATTAAGCTAGTTGATTTTAATTTTCCCAGTGGCATACCTTTTCTTATTGTCTTCACTGACCTTCTAGCCAAAAAAAATCCTGTTTGTTACGCAAAAGTGTCGTTTGCAGTTGTCAATAACAAAAAACCTACTAACATACAAAGAAGCACCCACCCTAAAGACAACAGACAACTTCAGAAATGTCCAGCTTCTGTCCTAGTTTTTAAAAGGCAATACTATTTAGTAAATTAAAAATTTAAATAGCTTAGGCAGGAATGAGGCTGGCTTTTCCCACAAAAAAATTACTGATAAAACATTTAAGTGAAAAATGGCAGTTCCACCTAAAAGACATTGATTTCATCAATACAGTTATTCAGTCTAAAGAACATGTAAAAGCCACATAACTTCAGCTGCTGGTATGTCAAAATCACGAAAGGGTAAGAAGAACAAAAACAACAAAAAAAGGTCATTTTTATACAGACTTTTTCAGTCCACTAGAATCTTGGAGAAGATTAGATCACCTTGAAAAAAATTTTTTGAACCATTAATTGAAATAATGGTCTGCACATAGCAAACTGATGTTTTGCAATATAGAACGGACAGATCGTGTAAAGCTTCCTCCAAAAAATAGTTACTACTTCGACATATTAGATTAAGTGTTGCTGTTTTGACATAAAAGGCCAATTTCTTCCTGGTGCAATTCCACATTTAGATGAAGTTAAACCAGGTAAACACTTTATCCCATGTTTTTGCACCAGGACTGAACTTTAAAGTGTTCATGCTTTTCTGTTTGTTCAGTTGGTCTGTCAAGTCAAAATGCCCTTGTCAGTCTGTATATAGCCATTTTCTGTCAAAGGACTAAAAGACAAGTACTGTGCTTCAGGAAACCTCAGGTATGACTGAGCATGCTGGAAGACAGTCAGACTGATCAGGTTGATGAAAGCACTCTCTTCCCTCAAGTTTGATTTTCCCCCAAATAACCTTTGGATGTTTAGAGATTCCACTTTAAAAATAATAAATAAAACCTAAAGGTCTACAGTGTTCGATGACTTGTAGAATTTAAGTCATGTGCTCTCAAGCTCTCAAAAAGAAACCAAATAATTGTTATTGAATACGTAGGGTTACTATCAGCACGAAGGCAGCAAAGGGGGCTGGCTGTGCCAACAGAACTCAAGAAAGCCCCACAAGTACACATGTGCACATTTTTATTTTGAAAGCTTTTTGGGTTGGCAACAGTCTTGAATTAGCTTTTTTGTAAAGATAAACTGGAAAATGAGATGGCTAACATGATATAGGACCATACAATGTTGCGCAATACTGACCTCAGATTTGATGACAGCGGTTAAGATGGAGAGGGCACATTTCCTCTGTTTCTTGGTAAGGCTTGGTAAGGTTGCCCTGAGCAACAGTGGGAGACAGATAGGAGAATAAAGAAATAGGTACTGTCCTATATGATCAGTGTCGGCTTTCCATCAACTTCAATGGCACTGAATCAAAATCTTATTTAGCAACAGTAAGGGAGACAAGAATTAGGACCTAAGTAATCAGAGAGCTGAAAAGCATAAAGAACAAGAAAGAGAAAAAAGTACTATAAAATTTGAGGTTAGTGACCTAATGCAATGAAAATGCTGTAACAGGGAAGAAGACGATTTTGAGTAATCAGAGAGCAGAAAACCATAAAGACGAAGTAAATAGGAAGTACTATAAAATCTGAGGCTAGTGACCTATGGAGAAACTGTAACAGGAAAGATGTTTTTAGTTAAAAGGCATCTATTAAAAATACAAACCTCTGCTTTTCCAGTGCAAGCATCTATAATCTCAGTATTTCACAGATTTGCCAAGAGTTCCTTTGGAAGGAACTGGAGATATCGCAGTCTTAAATTGAATTAAAAATTGTGAAGCTAAAATCTTTGCTCAAATATTAAGCGTATTCATGCAATGTTGGTCTTCCTTCTTTCTAAGAGCCCTGGAAGTATTAAAAATTTAATCTCTTTACACTAGACACATGAAATATATGATTTTAAAGCTTGCTGGGCCAACATCCCTCTCTTCTTTTTACTGTATTTTTTACACAGGTCTATTCTACAATAAAATTTTAAAGCAGCAACCAAAGTCTACAAAAGAACAGGAAAATCTGTGCTTGCTTAGTTAGGTATTTATTGCTACCGTGTTTTCGCTAGCTATAGAGGAAAATTAATTTATCTAAATGATTTATTTTTTTTTGGTGAAATTAGCAACCTAAAACGTAGAAAATGAGACACATGATATTCCAGATGCTGATTATGGCACCTGCACACCTTGAAAATGGCTAACAAGCCATGTTCAAAATTTTTAGACTATAACATCTAAGCTTTCCTTTTCGTTTTCTTTATTATATAAGAAAAACACTTTATCAGAATAAATTTTGGAACTTTCTGTGTATGCTTCTGCTAAAACATCTGATATGCTTTATTTTATGCAAACCTCTAACAATGAATAAAAGCATTTTAATTGCAAAACTCCACTTTTGTTTCTTCCTTAGCACTTATTCAGAAGCATACATATTTTCCCCTTACTGTCATCAAATCCGAGATGTGAAATTGTCTTGATATGATCAAAAAAGATTAGAATCACTCTCCTGTATGAGAACTAATTTATTGCAATGACATGTCACTGTATTACCTTGAAAAAGAATTTTAAATGACAAGTCTGTTATGCTGTATTTCTGTTTTCAAGAGTGAAATAACAAATTAATAGAATTAATACTTTGAAAATCCAATGTAATACCTTGGATTTCTTTCCTAATCTAACTTTCAGTACAGTAATTTCGGGACGTCTTAGAAGTTGTTACATTCCTCTTCCCTTTTGTCCTGGTTTGAGGTAGGAAAGGTTGAAATACCTTTCCTGTATTCGCACCCATTTCCAACTGTTCCATACTTCCTTACCTCACCTATCAACACAAATCTGAAAGTGTTTTTGAATTACAGGGAAAAATGTAAGTAATAAAGCATCATTTCCCTTACCCCCAAATTTGGAAAGAAAAATGCAGTTGAAAAACAAGACAGAGCTGAATACCTGAAAAGCCATTCTTATTTACCCTTCAGAGGACATCTGAAAAGAATGAAGGGGTATTCGTTTGGTATTTCAGAGGCCCAAAGAATGCACGTAGAAATCAAGTGTCGGTTTCATTCATTATATTCCCTCTAATAGCATGACTCTCTCAGACTCAAAACAACACTGATCTTCCCTTTACCACTGCACATTTACTTCTCTTTCCAAAATAAATAGGACAGTGAAAGTGTAGTTATGACGTGCTTCCAGTGCAACTCACTTTTAAGAAATATCAGAAAGAGCAGCCCATCTGGAGGCAAAGAAGGGTGAAGGTTCAAAACGAGAACGTTATGGACTGAAACATTTACTCTGTTCCTCTAATCTCCTTAAATTCTCTGTTATTTTTATTCTTATCTTCCATATCCTGGCACATGAATTATCTAACCTGGAAGCACAGACAAAACGCGAGAGAAGTGCAAACTATATCAGCCATGACAACTGAGAAACGTTAAAGCTTGCAGCCCTACAGCACAAGTTTTTCTAGCTTTCCTCAGGAGAATCTTCATTCCTCTGATCTGGTGCAGTCAGTACCTGACTCCTCACCAGGTCATGATGCATTCACCACCCCTGCCCCTTTCAGTGCTCACAGCTATGTATTCATTAAAATAAGTTTTCATTAGAGAGATGCAAAAGACAAGAAGGCTCATGCAGCTGAAAGCTCAGTTCTGTGTATTCAAGCTGCTTTTTTGACACAAGGATATTTGTTCCCACTTAATCAGATTTCCACAGTTACTTCATTGCACATACACACATACTTGCACCAAAGATGTCTGTCACAAGCAACATCATTAGATACTGTGGGTCATTGGGAAGTTTTCAAGAAATCCTCCCCAAATAATTCATCATTTTAGAAAAAAAAAAAAAGTAGTCATTGTGGTTTTGAATTCTTTAAAGGTACCTTTTTAAATACAAAACTATTTTTAGAACTGTTTGTTTGGCAAAACGTATCCTGAAACATTGAAGACTTACCCCAAGTGCAATAGCAGAGAACCAGTTCAATAACACCAGAACTACGGAAAATACTTAACATCTACAAAAGGATCATTTCCGATTTCTACCACAACCTCATTTTTCCAGGACTTGTGTTTTAATGTGTTCCTATAAAAACACTTTTGAGCATGGCTAATTTAGATTTATTTCATACAGATTTCCCATCTCAAAATATTATTTCTTTTCTCTAAAAAATGTTGACTGAGGAATGAGGATATGCTTGATATTAAAATATAATGATGACTTGTTGTCCTAACACTTGCTGTAGAACAGATAATGGCAGTAAATTAATCCATCCTCTTGACAGTCATTTCATGATAAGAATGAGAAACCTTACCATTTTCACTGCAGGCCTACCAAATTCTTGTCCTCAGTGTGCATTTCCATGACAATGACGGTAATCATTATAACAGCATTGTACATAATGACTCTGCTTTCTGTGATGTTACTCCCAAATTGGGTGTGAAAAATGTGAAAGGACAGATCTCAAATGGTAAAACTCTCACCAGCGAAGCAGGGCAGTCTACAGAATTAATAACTGACAGAATTGATAACGTGCTGCCCCTGAACAGAAGCCTGGAATTAAAGGGCACCGGTCGCATAGCCTTCTTTCATTAACTGAGGGGCTTTGCATGAAAACCTCTTGTCAAATTAAAGACATGTAGAATGAGACCTTCATGAAGTTTGTACAATTAAACGCAACATCAATAGAACATGTATTTCTCAAAATTAAAAGGAACTCATGCACAATGACCAAATGGTACTAATTACTAGTATTATGTCAGTCTCAGCAAGGCTTTCCTTTTTTTCCGCGAATTAAAAATATATGCCTGAGCTGATCTTTGCAGTAAATCAGGTCATCAGAACCATCACAACAAATGGAAAACAGAGCACAGATGCTTCTAAGTTCCACAAAGCTTCTGCAAAGATGAGCTTACTAATGCTGTGAAGTACTCAGAGCAGAAAGTTATGAACATCACAAGGAATTCTTTGAGGAACAGGGGAGAAAAACTGGTAAGTATAAAGGAAGGAGTGTCCTCAGACAAGGCATGTAGTCACATTCTGACCACGAAGGATTAAAAGAAATCTTATTCATTGATGTCTGTAAATGTAGCATTAATAGAGTAGTCAGAGGATGAAAGAAAATACATAATGCTATCACAGGAATATAAAACTGAAAGGGACCTTTAACTCTCCGAATCCAGGCCTCTGTTCTTGCGTGCATTCATGTCTATAAATGCTTTCATAAAGACAAGCACATTTTACTTTGAAACCTCTTCAGATTTTTGTTTCCACTTTTCCTATTAGTGGACTCTTTCAGAATCTCACTTATTTTTTCATTTCCATTCTAAATTAACTCTTGGTCACCAAACCCAAATTTTTTTCCATTAAAAGCTGAATCAACTTGAATAGCTCTTCTGTTTCCCTTGCAGTTTCTTCTGAGGTTTATTTATAGAATATGTGCTTTTCACTACTATTTGCGGGAGTAATTAAAGATATTTTATTGTCCACTAGCACCTCAAACATGGTTTTTAATTTTCTTTGTATAGCTTCATATATAAATTAATTTTTCTTGGCCAAAAGTAATAACAGCAGTAAACAGGTTAACATTTTTTTCACAATGGCTTCAATACCTCTTTATCTCTGTTTTGATTATCTCAGCTTTTGCAGCTTAGTATTATATTTATGTTAAGGTACGACTGAAGCAATAATTGATCTGGTGACCAGATCTTTCTCTTCCTGTCAGCAATAGCGTATAACAGAAATTCATGATCTTGTTCTGTAAGAGCCTTATCACATTGTGGACCTGAGGTTTACCGTCCATATCCAAATCTTACTCATTCTATCTAGCTCTTTTCAGATAATGTTTTGATTCTCCTGCATAGCTTTGCATCAGCAACATTTTTGTAAAGCGTTTCTTGTATTCCATAATTATTCATGAAATAATTAATCAGTCTAAGATGGGTCTGGAAGCATATGTCCTCATTCCCTTACCCATTTTATAAGCTTCTCTTTCAATGCAACCCACTATCTCCATTTAGAAAGGTCCTTCTCTGGTTTATATTTCCTGTGCAAATCTCAACAATTTTTAGTATACTGAAATACTTGGTATTTTGCTAAGTTTGGCATAACCAAATAATTTCTTTTTATTGTTTTACTAGTATCTTAAACGCTGATGCTTCGCTTGCTATTTTTTAGTTCAGGTGACGCTGTTCTAATTTAAAAGTCCCTGCTAAAATACACCTGTGATTTCAGAAGCTGCTGGTTTCCTTGGATATTTTTCATGCTCCAAGATAAAATTCTCAGGACCCCCAACTTGAAGGCAAACTAAAGTGAAATAATTCCTTTTCCATGCCTTCATCCCCATTAAAAATCTTTCTTCACACCTCATATTCAATGTCTTTCTCCATTTTCATTAAGGAAATTAAGATTCGTCTAGATTATGTAATAAAAAATTATATCATAAAGCTGAAAGACAGTATTCAGGGTGAGAAAAGCTCCATTTTTCATATATCTTGCAATAAAGCTAGATATATAGTTTTGTATTCTTTTAAAGCAAATTTAAAACCCAAGTTATACAGACATTACACACAATAAATCAGACTTCAGTTGGCCATCCGATGGCAGGATCAGCGTGAACGCTATGCCTGAAGCTCACTATATATGTCAAAACATAAATGCAGGGGTTATTGTTCTCACAGGCTTCTGAGGAACTGTAACAAGTAACACGCTTCCTGCGTTTTTATGAAGTCAGTCACAAAGGATTTCCCTTTGGAGGAGTCCTTTTCCACCCTACCATCAGAGTGGAATGAATACTCTAGGGAGCCTAGACTGGAAGCAGAACTGAATCCTATTCTGACATAGTCTGGAAAATTCTTTAGCAGTGAAATATTTAAGTCCTATGCATTTGGGGTTCTAGAATCTGATGTAGAAGGATCAGTTGCACTCAGTGTTTAGCTGAGATCAGAAGAAACACTGTTTTATCATATTTTAATATCTTCATCTTATTTACTTTTATATATCTTTTTTTCTTTATAATAGACACAGAAAGTACACATAGAAAACTGTCAAGTTCAGTGTGCATGTATGTAGCAATCCAAGAGGTGTCCTCCTTTTTTAAAGGAGGTGCCATCTAAGGAGATATGTGGTTTTCCTCTACCAATGCCATATTTCAGGGGATGGGAAAAACAAAACGAAAACCAAAAAGAAGACAACGGCCTTACCTTTCCTACATACTGAGGATCTGGTCCCATGTGTTCTTCTAAAACAAAGAACTGATTCCACACCCATCCACGCTTGGGACGATGATGCACTTCTGTTTCGCCTTCTATGTGTTTGGTTTGATTTCTAGTCACCTTGATGGAGCCATGGTGAGCAGCTCCGTAACACCTCTGCACAAAACAGAGACAAACTAGGACTGGGCAGATACAAGATGTACTTGTAATTCTCATTGTAGGATAAGCTTCCTGTTCAAGGTTTTCTTTCTCTTGTCTTTTTCAGCTGTAATCCTTTAATAAGTTCCCGAAACAGAAGGTGAAGCCGGGTTCAGAAATACAGTCCAAAATGGCTTTTTCTGCGTGTTCATGGTTTAGCTGCCCATTTGGGAAAGCTCAAATTATATTTACATCATGAAAAGCTGACTGGAAAAATTGATATTTCTTCCGAGATCTTCACAATAGAGTTCCACAGCCGACCATTTTCTATCTAATAGGAAAAGAAAAGAAAGCCACTTACTCATCACTAAACCCAGCAATTTTCAGGTTTCTGACCTTAGATTACTCTCACAGCTGTATTAACCAGTCTCTCAAAGACTGTCATTGCAACTGAAATTTATTTTTAATCCTTCCTGTAAAAGTGTTTTCAGATTGTTTTTATTAAAATACCTTAAGAATTAGTATGCCTCTTCCAAGCTATGAGAATATACACATTATAAAAACCTGGATGATTCAGGACAGTTCCTTGGGCCTTTACCTGCAAATCACTGACCTGGTCTGGCAATAAAATGAAATCACTGCTAGTGTCATTAAACTGATAGTGATTAGTAATTCATTTCACATAAATTGTTGATCTTCTGTACACCACACAGAGATCCAACATGGTGAAAAATACCAAGACTGTGATGGGTTTTGGAAGAAAGCCTCCAAAATGGGCTTTGAGGATTCTGAGCCAATATTAGAGCATACTGAAAGGAACTTGCAGTCAAAAAGCACCACCTATGTTTTACATAAATTCCAACCAATGTCATATTGGAACATCAGAAAATTATTTCATACTGACAGAAAGTCCAAGCACTGTTGCTTAGATTATCAGCATTATTTTTATAAATGCATCTAAGTTCGGAGTGACAATATTTTTCTCAACTTAAAAAAGAAAATGTAACCTGTTATGCTACAATAGTAAAATGTGAAAGCGTGCATGAAAGTTGATGTAATGCTTAAAGCAAAGTACCTTGAAAGAAATAAAATAACTCTTCAACCTCAGAGAAATAGTTACCAAAGGGTAATAATTTGTTCAGTTATCCAGAGATAGCAGAGATCAGTCAACTGGGAGTCTCAAAACATGTAACTAAACCTACAAATATTCGAACTGCCTTCCAGTATTGGCTTTGTTTGAGAATAAAGCCATTACAAGTTATGTAAACAGAAACACAATAAAACTAATTTTGTTTCTAAGCTTCATGGGAACCCAGCAGAACAAATTCAAAATCCCTAAAGCACCACCAAAGAAGAAATTAGAAAACAGAAAAATACTGCAGCTAAAGGAAGCTCATCAACTGTCTTTTGGCTCCAGATTTTTTCTCCCCATGCTTCTTTAAAATATGCAGTAATACTGGAAGCCCAACTATTCTTTCTTCTGTATTCATCTAAGTACAGTTTCTCATCAGAGTAATGGAAGAGTACTTCAAGACTACTGAACATTAGAAGTACTCAGAAAAGACATATTTTCTATTGCTATTACTCAGTTCAGGACAGTGGAATATGCTGAAGTAAAGGAAGAACTCTGGTATCTTGTGGTTGAGCAGGAGTTCAAAAAACTCTGTACAGTATTTTCCACTGAGGAAATAATTTTTTAAACATTTAGCATTATCCTTCTTATTTCCATATCAATGTAATCTAAACCTCTACAGAGACCAAGCCACTGGTCTCTTAAAAGCCCCTCATCCCATCTCAGAACAGATTCATACAACACGATGTATTAATACCTTCTCTAAATACAAGGGTGATTTAATAGGAATTTTTCAGAGCTAAATGTTGTATTAAGCCTAAGTTTAACCAGGGGTAGAATCCAGACATTCTGAGTCTCACATTTGTTTCTAACTACATACTTTTCTTCCTTGGTTTCCTTGCCTTTCTGCATTCTTCCCTGATTCTTGCTAGAAATCAGTTTTTTGCCTTGAGGCATGCAATTTCCTTCTAAAGATTTCTATATTTACAGATGAGCTGTTTAAATAGATTAGTCATTGTTATACTTCAAACGTACATTACAATTAAGCAGTACCACACAAAATGGTAAGGCTGCATTTTTATCCATTCAAGTATTATTTTTCTTCCCTTTGTTTCCATCTTGGGAAATGCCTGGGAGCAGTTCATAAGACTATAAGCAGTGCATAATAAGTTAAAAATTGTATATAAAGTGTATTGAGATTTCTCAGAATGGCACATTTAAAATTTATTTGAAATCATTACTACTAAACTTTCCCTTATAAAAACTGTGGGGATAGTGGTGGTGGAAAATTCTTGTTTATAAAAGAGTAAATATGAGTGCAGAAGATACCAACAAATCAAGATTTACTATACAGAGCTTTTTCTCCCCTCCTCTCAAAAATCATCTATAGAAAAAAATTTAAAAATACTAAGATGGAGCCTCTAAACTGTATTATTTTACAGTCTGATTCATATATGACTTAGAACAAATAAGAAAAAAAAAAAAAGAGGCAAACTGTGAAGGGCTGCTTAATCTCAAACATATCTGTTATTCCTAGCATTAACATTAACCAGGAGGCATGAAATTTACATTTTGCCAAAACCACTATGTTATTTAACTTAATTCAGAGAGTAACTGTTAAACACCTGCCCCCAAAATTAAAGTTTTAGAATTCTTTTATTCTGAACAAATCCTTTCTAAAATAATAATAATAGTACTAAAAAGAAAGATTATAATGGCATCTACTTCCTGTTATAATCATGCTTAGAAGTTGAGCCTCAGCTGTTCCTGAATTGTGTGTGAACTCTGGACAAATGTTTCCATTATGATAAACTGAACAGTTAAAAGGGGAAGGATTTTTAAGTGAAGATTCTTTGGCATGTTTTCACTCTGGGAAACATCTTTTAAAACCAAAGCTTAATTAATGCTTAGTACAAAGGTCCTCGTTGTTACTTAGCACCCTCCTACTAAAGTTCTAGCGTAAATGTTCATTAAAAAACTGCCGCACAGCCCAGAAAGAAACCTCAACTCTGCCACAAAGTACAGACAGAAGGATCTTGAGTGGTTAACACAGAAGAGACAGTAAAGAAAAGAATAGACGAACTTGAACTGTGAGTGACAAAAAAAAAGAACTGAACTTTCTGAAATGCCTTAAATTGTTGCCCTAAGCTAACATACAGAGATGTTGACTGTTCAGTACTATTGTCTGCAGCTTCAGATTAAGTGTCCTGCTTTATGGTTTTTGTTATAATGATATATGCAATTGCAGAGTAGACTTGTGTTATTGCTGTCTCCTGAGAGCCCTCATGAAAATGAGCTGTGTGTCTCAAGAGACTGTCAGAGTGAGTTAAAACTAAAATAATTAAGTAAGATGAGGTGGGAAAGTTCCACCAGCATTTCTGGAAATCATTACAGCAGAGTAGTTACTGCTTAGAATGGCAGCAAGTCACTGTAATGAATTCCCAGGAAACCAGTATAAGCACAGTCATGCAAAATGTGTATGCTTCACCACCATGAGGAGATGCATCCTCAGTAGTGGAGACTTAAATCCTAAATCTCAGTGTTCCCCATCTCCCATAATCAAATCGACCACATGTTTGAATTCATCTGAATGCTTCAATTTTGCAGATGCACATTCAGCACAGCTCTGCACATATTTTGTCACATCCCTCGGGGCCCCTTTTCAGTCCCACAGTGACAGAGTGACAATTAGTTATGGAACTTGTAGTAAATTGCATTTCTCCTATACTTTCTGACTTCTCCTTCTGCACTCTGCCCTCTAGACTTCCTCCCTGTCAGAACAAATTCTTTGACTATCAAAATCCGACCTGCTCCAAATCAACATCATGATTTAGATATAAACAATCAGGCAGGAAAATATTTCTTTCTTCCTGTGTTGCCCATGCCTAGGCTATTGCCAATGTTATATCCTGCAGCACTGCAGAAATAATGGTGTATTGACCTGGAGACAGAAGACAGAACAATGGGCTAATATTAGAAAGAAATACTGGAAGTTATCTTTTGTTTCATCCTTCTGAAGAGAAGGTTCATAGATTGCCAAGAAAAAATACAGTACTCCTGTGGATCTCTGGTAATTGGGAGAAAAAAGTAAAATTTCTAGGTAGATGAAGGAAAATGGTTCACCTATAGTTGGTCTCTATTCTCTTTTCCCAGAGTTGGTAGAGCTGAGTTACAGGACTTTTCTTGAAGAAGTAAGACACCGAGTTTTTCCCAGCCTGTGCAATACAGACACGATATATAATTATCGGTGCTTTCTAACTAACAGTGCCTTCTGCACATGCTAGTCAATCTGACAGTAGTGTAAAAACTGTTTTGCAAAGCATTTAAAAACTGTATTACATGTTGTTCTCTTGCCCCTTTATTGTAGTCATGTTGTAGATGTGTGTACGAGATGAACAACTAGAAGAAAGGGATTAAATAAAATGTTCTTGAAATAGTTTAGTAGTAACTAAAAACTACAAATGTTTTGACACTGTAGTTCTATATTGACAGATAATCTAGAAATAGGAAACTGGACTACTTTTTTACTTCAATAGCATAAGAAAATTTTCTTTAATTTGTCAGATAACTGCACAAGATATTGAACTCACAAAGTATTACTAAAGTTATGTGTAAGTATCTTACTATTATGAAAGCTATTCTGTACCATCCTGGAACTCAATCAGTTTCCTAAGGAAACAGAGAGAAAATAGCACTGGAAATCTCCCTTCTCACCTCTTTAAGTCAACAAACCCAGGTGACGGGAGCACAGTGTCAATGGGCATTATTCCTTGTACCTCTCTTTCACATTTACACACAGTCTTCTGGTAAAGATCACTTCTAATAACCCCAAAGTGTCTACATTAATCTAGAACTGACTGTTATTTCACACAGTAAATTATTTTACATAAACTCCATTTTACAAAATAAATAGAAATAACCACAACAGAAAGACTCCATGAAAAATAAAGAATGCTCTATCATATTAGATAAGAGAAATTCTATTGTGAGAAGAAAAAGGGGGGGTGGGAGAAAATAAAAAGGCATCCAAAACTGACAAGCAATCAGACATTATAAAAACATAAATAACAGAAGAAAGTTTAGAGTAAGATGCAATGGACACTGAAAAAAAAATCAAGACAGAGAAGCAAATTGGAAAGTTCAAGTGGAAACAGGTGAAGATATGAAAGCTAACACATGAAGCTAACAGAGATGATTTTTCTTTCAGACTTGCAAGCACGTGTGTGTGTGTGTAAAAAAAAAAACCAACAGCAGTTCAATTTCTGTGAAATGCAAGAAATCCAGTTAATACAGTTCAAGAGAGAGACAGTTAATATAAAGAAAACATTAACTGAAAAAAAATAATGAAACAAAATTCCATACAAATTTATGTATTTGTGAATTGGTACACTGACATTGCCAAGGGAAGTGCAAACACAATATTTATTTCCCTATGCTTTTACCTTCCATACCCAAAAAGCTCTTTTTCTAAATTCCATGTTTTCACATATAGTTCACAGATCAAGTCAACTGATGAAATATTCAATTCAGGAAAGAAAGTATGTTATATTACTTTATATTGCATACAATATAAGGACAACGCATAGGGTTAATGATTACAGGTTGCTATGCTGTATGTATCATAGAATCATAGAATGGTTAGAGTTGGAAGGGACCTTAAAGATCATCAAGTTCCAACCCCCCTGCCATGGGCAGGGACACCTCCCACTAGAGCAGGTTACTCAGAGCCCCATCACACAATCAGAGAAACATGTTATGTAAAATTAATTACTTAGATGAGTCACCACTTCTGCTGGCACTTCCCAAATAAAAAAAAAAAAAACAAGAAAAGAAAAAGAAATGCTCTCCTTTTCTCTTTCTTCACCCCCTTTACCTCCAACTCCTCAAACAAAGGAACGGTAATACCAAAAGTCAAGGAACACACAGAAAACAGCCCTGTATCCTGCGATGTTATTAAGGAAAGGGTAATCACACATTTTTGGGCGTTCTAAAACAACGAAACCAACACTCCAGACAAAAATCCTTCATTTGGGAAAGAACAGTGGTCCTCTGGAAAGTAAATTATTATACTACATAACAGAAAGACAGTTCAACAGCACAGATATGTGCTTTACATGCCCTAACGCTGTAGTTAGATACCCAAAATTATTCATTGCCAAGGGATTAACCAATTACTCTCCCCACCTGATTTTTTTTTTTAAAGTTAACAGTAGCATTTAGCTGCAGAACTAGCATTAAGTCCTTTTAAATTAATCAAATTATTTCAAATAGGAATCGGTGATGAATTTTTCAGTAGTATCCTGACTGACAGACATACGTCAAACAGTGCCTACTTACGATGCTCCATTCTTCCTTCTGGCTCAGACACCCACAGAGATCTCAGGACCCTCCATTAAATCTACAGTTTGTATCACATAAGCTTTCTTCCTTTGTGTTCATAATCTGGGCTGCTTTTTAAACCAAAGAATGTCTCTTTTTCTGTCTCCAATTCTTCCTCCATTCAAGACCGATATTACTTCCTAATTTTCCTTCTCCTCTTAGTGATATAATTCATGAGGTTTATTGCTAGCTTTTTATTAATTAACATTTCTTGTTTTACTGACTCAACTCTCAGTAAAATTTCAGTAGCTTCCAAGACATGGAAACTAATATACCATTATTCTGTGAAGATCACAGGAAGATACAGCTTAGCCATCCCTTTGGGTTAAGAACTTCTGAATACATTCCTTCTTTAAAACAATTTGGATTTCGGAGGCTTATCTGAAACAGTTTGTAGGTTTGTTTTTATTTGTGTTACAAGTTTCACTGTGGACAGCTTGAACCTAAAACTTCGACACAGTTTTGAGTATGGACTCTTCTTTATTTCTAGCACAACAGGTTAGTCTGATCTTTTCCTTTGTAAACGTGCTATAGTATGTAATAGTATCTTGAGACTGAAAAAGGAAGAAGGTAGGCAAGAGACAACTTTTCATTCAGCATGAACACACTGACATTTATAGTTTTCTTTTTCAGTTCTGACTATTTTGTCAAGATGAAATAAAAATTTTCAAAACTTTCCTGCAGCCCTAACAATTAGCCAGCATTGGTTTCATTCAAGTTCTAGATAAAAGTTCATTTTCATTTTTCCTTGACTTTTATCTCCAGTTTCAAAGCAGTTCAGAGACTCCCTGTCAGCTTACCAGGCCTTAAAAAGTTACCTTTCTGCCTAGAATAGGTTGCATCATTTAAACTACCTGGGGCCATAAAAAAAGAAGAGGCCCCACATTCCTTACAGAAGGAGGCATCAAATTCAGATTTTGTTATGAAGGCAGTTGGAAGGAAAGCCTAGCAGGATCTGCAATTAAAAGAGAACAGAAATGCAAGCAGCCCTGTGTAGAACTACTTTCTGCTAACACTTAGGTAAAAGCAGATTAGTCATGTGTTATATCTAGATGGGCTTCACCAGAGGACAAAATCCCACTGGAACCCTACCTAACAGCACCATGAGGATGAAAAGAGAGCGTGAAAAGCTGAAACAGCCTTAGGAAATAGTCACAAGAAACATTCAAAAGCTTTAACTGTCAATTGTGGCAAAAGAAAATCCTGAATAATTACTAAGCTGGCACCTGTTCTATCATTTTTTATTTTTTTTTTAATAAAAAGATTGTCAGGACTGTCTTGTACCAAGGTCTTAAAGTAGCAGCTTTAATAGGAGTTCAAAGACTTTATAAAAAAACAATGTGGACTAGTGATCAAGGTACTCCCTTCTGGTCCTAAGCATGGCTATTCACTAAACACAAGCTTCAATGGATTTCTTAGTGGGTAGCATCAACTGAGGCACCACTCACAAAGAGGAAAAATTATACACATTACAGCTGGGCAACTAATCCAGCACATTCTCTTGGAAAGGAGATTGATACCACATGGCCCAAATAAGGGATTCTAGGCACACTGATGCCCAACACGATGCAAAAATAAAGGTAACCTCTTTAACTATTTTTAGAAAATGCTTTGCTATCAAAAAACAATGCTTTAGTTTTTAACAACATTTAAAAAAATTTAGGTGTCCAGTGCTTTATATACAAAAAATTTAGTGTTTACATACAAACCACCCATGCCCCATAAAAACCCCAAAATTATCAGTCCTTGAAATACCCATCAGAAAAGAGATTTTCCTGGCTAGAACACAACAGGCAGGTCACCTGCACTCTTGTACCGGAAATACATTAGAACCACTATGGAATTCAAGTCTTATCATCATAACAAGATTTTTAAGTGTACCTAATTGATGCTTTGGCTAGATGATGTGCAAGATGAGCTGTGATCTGCTATGTTGCTCTTAATAATAAATAGCTCCAGTGAGTGGTTAGCTGTAGAAATTATTTTAAAGACTCATTGATTTTAGAAAAAACATTAAAAAGGGTTATTAGAAGCCATTCTTATATTCGTGAATGGAAACTACTAAACACTACAAACCAATGGATTTGTTACCCTTTTGAGCAATACATTTAATGAAAGAGAGTGCAAACAAGTAAAGAAACATATGATCTTCCTTGAACAAAGGGAAATCTGCAAAGTTTGCAAACAAAACAGAAGCGGTACTTAATTTGCAAACAGCACTGCATGTAGATAGGCAATTAATGGCTACAACAAACAGTTGTTATATGACATTAAAACAAGATTAAGGAATTCAATGCCTATCCTCAGCTGGCATACAAAACTTTTTCATGTACAATAAACAGGAACATAGCATCTCCAGGATAACAGAAGTACTCTGCCACAATTAACAACTGCAGAAATATTTTTTGCAACTATACCCATGTAGTTTGCACAGAGACCGACTGTCAGAACCACAGCATAGTAACACCTTAAGTAGTCAGAAAAAATCCAGCCACTATTTCTATAACTATAATTGCATACACAGTCATGCTAACCATTACCTGGTGTGAAAGGAGCAACCGTGAAATACAGAGAGATGATTCATGAACCTGACTCACATCTTTCTCTTTTGCTCAACTAGAGACCAATCCATCTACATTTATATCTGAAGTCCACGTAGCTAGTCAAGGAGAATACAGATATGCTTTTACATTCCCAAAACAGCAGAGGCTTTTCTCCTGTGCTGTTTCTTTTCCCAAGGAACTTACTAGCAGAAAAAAAGGTTCCAGTGAATTCTTGAGTCATTCCTCTGATTTATAAAGGTCGGGTCATCCAATCAGGGAACAAAGCAAACACATGAGACTCTGATGAGCCACTACCCAGTTTAAATAGGAAGAACCTGCAACAGCCCACCTGTGTATAATCCACAGGTACTGTTTGTCCTAACAAACTACTTCTGAAAAATGAATAGCAAGAGCTCCTCTGAGTGGTATGGCAGCATCCCACATGACCAGTTAAAAATAAAATAAAGGGAAGTCAACTGTAGACATTAGATGCTTAAGAAAGAGTTAAAGAAATTTATCCCCTGTAGTTTGCTACAAGTTCAGCACTATGAACACAAAGCTCATTAAAATAATGTAAATTATTCATTATATTCTTGTTATAGAAATTCTGGCAATAGATCATATACAGTACGTATATGTTTATCTTAGAAGACTGATAAATATGCTATTGTTTACATAAACTTCAATCTCAGTGTTTTAGAGAAAAATATCAAATGAGCAAACCTCTTTAACAAATCTTACTTTGTATGCTTGAAATTTGAAAACATTCCTTTTCCAGTGTGTCAAGAGCAGTGAGAAAGTATGCTTAAAATGTGAGATATATTTCAATATAGAAAATAACTGACATACATACATCTTTTGAATCCAAACATAAATTGTCACCATTGTGTCTGAGATAGACAATCTACTTTTATTTAGGCACTTAACAAGACAGAAAGAAAACTGAATCTTTTGTTCCATTTTAAATATAGCAATATTACTGAAATAAATAAATAAAACTGAGTAAAGGTAAATAAGACACTTCTATTTTATAAAACGAAAATATTTTGTTTAAATTGAATGTTTTAACATTTGAAATCAGCTAGGGCTCAAAGCAAAGATCATTTTCATTTTTAAACATTTAAATGGCATAAGTAAATAACCTTGAGCCTTTCTTTTCCCATTGAAACACCTCTTTTATAAAGTTTTGCTTTTCACAAATTGAAACACTGCAATTAAATAACTTCCTGACTCAAAATTACCAATAAGCTCTTCATTTAATGCTAGCAACTAACAGATTTTTTTCCTCAAATAGTAATCATGTTAAACTTTTATTTATCACTGTCCATCACAATTAAGACTTACAGCCCATTTTCTGTGTGCTGGATTAACATGACATAATACCATTTCCCACTAGGCGAATTGCAAATGTCTAAGTTCAGCAAAGATAAGCTTTTATTTTAAGTTCAGTGACACTCAGCATCAATTGCTTTCCTCAGTAAGAGAGGATCTTGTGTATATTATGCTCTTTTTTTTTTTTTAAATCTATATAAGTAAGGTTTTGAAATATAAATGTTCTAGAAGCAAAACCTCATAAAAAAATATGAACAAATCCTTACTTATAGTAACATAAAAAAGGAGGAATTTATGAAAAAATATTTCAGTGTTCAAAATACCTTTTATGGACTTCAGTTTTTGAGAAATCAGCATTAAGATGCCAAATAGTGCTCAACTTTTGACACTTACTGGCAAAATAATAAAAAAATGCAAAGATCTTTTTTCTTGTTCTTTGCAAAAAAGAAACAGTAACCTGAATTCTGTTTTGATTCTTAATTTGTTCAGAGCACTGCATGAAACCAAAGCAAATTGTTCCTGGCTTCAGTGACAGTGGCACGAAGACTTCATCTACCTATTTTACAACATCCTGACACCATGTGTGTAAACATCACAGAATCCTGTTTTAACAGGACGGGAAGGAACTTTGGGCGTCACCTTGTCCAACACCCTGCTCAAAGCAGGGTCAGCTTCTAGGCTGGACGTGACTGCTTAGCTGCAGAGAACCTTGTAGGAAAGAGGACATATGAACTGGCCTGGGGTTAAGCTAGATGAACGGAGGAGATCAGAAAGCACCAGATGTGACAAAACTTGCTGGATGCAACAGGTAACAATGTAAGAAGTTACAGGCAGAGCCATGAGGAATGGCTGGATTTCACAGACACCTATGTCAGAAGCAGCTGAACTCCACAGACCATTCCAGAAGAATAGGGAGGCTTTTTTGGAGAGTCAAGTTTTGCAAGGTCTGCATTACCTAGGTAACTATCTCAGTAATAATTTTTAAAGTTGAGACTACCGAGGAAGCACCACCAGAAATACCGAGTTTGTATGCACCTGTAGAAAATGTAAGAAAAATCAGGTAAAAGTAATTTTGAGAAAGTAGTTTATTTGGGAGGAGACAAGAAGATGGTAAAATGGAAGAACCTGAAAGAAGAAAGGAGGGTGGGAGGGATGGGGGATATATAAAAGGCAGCAAACCATGTGATCAATGTTATTTGGTGATCTCTGTAGAGCAGCCTAGAGCCTGAGCTATTTGGAGCAGGGCAATAACCAAGTGTCTGACTTGCTACTCCAATCAGGGGGACAGGGCATGTCTTTCCTGGACCTGCTGAGGGAGGCCTGGCAGCTCTTCTCCTTGGAATGATGGAGGAACCCCTGGAAGGTTTCCTAATAACCTATTATCTTTTTCTTCTCAGGTTTCCTATAACACACACCAGGGGCCCTCTCCTCATCTTAAATGTCCGTAGAGTCTGCTACAGCTTCTGCAGGCCTACATTAATTTTTTATCACAAAGATATTTCATGAAGCCTATAATTAAGTGGTACCAGTTCAGTTAATCCCTACTCATTGTTTCCCAGGTATATGAAGTGAATCAACTCCTGCAACTGCTGAATCAGGTTGTTCCTCTTCAGTTCAAATAATATAGGAATCATGGAAGTCAGAAAAGTCCCAATAAAAGGAAATCCTCTTCAGAAGTAAAACTATCACTCAGGAATCCAACAGTGAAGAAAATGAATTATTTTAACTGACATAAAGGTGAATAAGAGCTCTGTTCAACAGTCATTGGCAGTTCCAGGATTTCTTTTATACAGCTATCGGAATAAATATCATAAGTAAAGAGAAAAGGAGACACCCATATCTGTTGAGACTAAATTTGAAGTCTGTATTTAGAAACATGCCTTTTCAAATCACACTTTAACTGAGATCTCCTTAAGTATTTGATTTCTCCTGTAACATTTTTTCTGCCAAACATACTATAATCACTGTCAACCACACAGATTTTCTGCTAGTATGTTGCTTTCTTACCATTTCCCTATTTTATTTTTTTCTAAACAGTACCAACTAGACTTGTGTCTGGCTGCACTCATCCTTTCATTATGTTTAGCTTTCTCTACTGTCTTAAAATGTGTATACTGTATTTTTTTTTTTTTAAATAATCTTATCTTCCTGTCTTCTTTTCTTACTCTTCCAGCTCAGCCAGTATTAAACCATCAGGCTTCGCAATTTATCAATTCCATCAATAAATGTATTTGGTTCCATTTTAGACTAAGTTATTCATAATTCTTTAAATGGAATGTCTTAGCATCCTCATAGATATCTATAGTAAAATATGTTATCTGTTAAATGCAAACAATGTAACTTAGCAACATATTTTGCAAAGTATTCACAAGTCAGAACTGATATACAAAACAGTCACATGTAAAGGCAGCTTTGCCTAGATGGATGAATGAAGGGGATATTGAGAAATGTGCATGTGTTTGTGGGTATGTAAATAAGAAGTGTCTGCCTATAAGTAACAAACAAATAAACAAATAAACAGAAAAGAAAATTAGTGTAATTTGGTGTCGGAATTTTCTATGGAAAATCACTGTTGCAAATACAGACACCTACTTTTGTTATCTTGGCAAGAAAGAAATCTCTAATAATTAGAAAAACACCAAATGTCTTACAGAAGGCTATCTAACAGACTGAGTAAATGCAATTTTACATGCCAGATTTAAAATGTTCCTTTACTTTGAAATAAATCACAGCTTTGTTTGTAGCGATAAGTATTTTTATTGTCACTTTGTAGTAGAAATGAACACGAGCATCAAGCATTTACTTGTATTTTTCACCCTAGGGGTAAGATAGATTAGCGAAATGGATTTTTTCTGAATATCTTTTTTTAAGATCTTTCTTATGTTGGAGGATTCCCCGAATCCAGATAACTAGGTTTTCTATCATGGGACATTAACATGAAAATGCAATGATTTGTACTATATAAGAAACCACTTCTGTATCTTCCATCAGTGCAGATATGGAAAACATTTTCATAAGTTTTCTAGCTTGCTGTTTTGCAAATTCAGAAAGGAATGATATACTAAATTCAGGTGTAATCCAAACAGAACAATTAAATGAAAAAGATCTCAAAGTGAGTTTTGAAACTACATGGAAAAGATTGCAGTATTTTACATGATTTCTTAGGACAGTGGATTTGAATGGTTTTTATGTACAGCTACATTAGAAGTGCAATGCCATCTTCTAATTAATATGTATTATCAGAATTATCCTTTCTGCTATTATAATAGCAAAACTTCTTTAATGTCTGCTTAGATACTTTGAAGTACTCCTGCCTCGGATCACTCCTTTGTTTATTTCATAAATCCATCCCATATTTTTCAGAACTTTATACCCAAGCATCCAATCCCAATAATCCATACGTAAAATATTCTAAAATCCACTGAAATCAACAGGAAAACAGGGAGTTACAGAAAAGACTAATTTAGTTCTTTACCACTAATATTTCTGTAGTTCTAAAGTTCATTTTTTTCTAATTAAACTCAAGAACCTATAGCTAAAGAAGATCAAAGAAGTATTTTTCCATTTAAAAATACTCTGATTTTTGAAGGCTGTGTAAAGCCACACACAAAAACACCCTCCACATAGATATGTATGTGTGTACCTATGTGAACAAAATCTCTACGAGCTCTTATTTCTCAGCAGTTGCATGATCCCTCACAATTTCTAACTAAAAGTTCTCTGATAAATTCATTTTTCCTCACTTTCCCATTTCCATTGCTCTAAGTTATGAAAAAAACAAACCCAACCCAATCATTAAAAACTCTTTATAGGCACAATTAATAAATATCATTTCAACAACTAAACTCATTATAACTCATTATAACTGAGGATTTCTATAATCTTGCATTTTTCCTAACAGAAAGCAAAAATAATCTTATATGCATACTTTTTTGCATTGTATATGCATTATTTTAATTTCCTTTCTTTGGGGGAGGGAAACAGGTACAAAGAAGGAGTGGAATGTTTTTCTGTCTTGAGAAAGTTTGTGTTTCCTAACATGGTATTTGAAAAACAGGTAAAAAATAACTAAAAATAACAGTGTACTTTGGTAAATGTCCAACTACTAGTGGAAGTCAATACTGACATGAAGAAGAGGGTAAGGTGTTCTTGTCTTGTTGAGACTGTCTGATACCTTTTTTTCCGACACCTACACTTATCACCACTTTCTTTCTCAGGAATGCAAAACAGTAGTTTTTCACAAAAGGACAACAAAACAAAAGAAAAGATCCAATTCTTTCAATCCCAATGCACGCATTGGTGTCTTTGAACACTTAGTATTTCATTAAATTAATTCATGAATGTGAGCATATAAAAGTAATTTTTAAAAAATGAATCGTGCTAATACTTAAATACACAAAGTGCGTTTAAGTAGTAACACTCATCTTTTCAGAACAGGAAGACATCTTTCCGTTCTTTTATTTCAGATTGTTCTTTATTTTTCTTCCTAAGGTTCTATTCTGAGGAAGAGATCCTGTTCGTCATTTCAGCTAAAGTAGTCTTTTGTAACTTTTATGTTATTCTTCCATTGTTTTTGTCTAGATATAAATCATTTCAATGCTCTTCCTTGAATAGGTCTCCATTAGTCTAGAAATGTGAGTGTATATGGTTTTTAATTTGAACTGCACAAAAACCTCACTAATGATTTAAGATAAATTCAGGTTTTATACAGCTGACATTTTTCATGCACTATTTTGTATTAAGGTTTAAGTAGTGAAATTTGTTAAATACCCTAATCCCACTGAATTGCCATAGAACTTGTACATGGAACTTTATTGCATTCTTGTGAAAATTTTAGCTACCATTCTTGTCCAAGCCACTTCCCAGGAACAGATAAACAGGAAGATAAATTGAGATTTAATATTCAAGCCCTAACACCAGCAAATCTGCAGAAACAGAAGGGGAAGGAGAATCAAGGTTAATCAGTAGGATCACGTCTTAGGTTCTGATTGTGCAAACTAAAAAAGACTTACTTAACTTTAGGCCTATTAATGAAAATCTCATTTACATTAATGGGATTGTCTGCTTAAGACTAAGCTTAAAACTGAACTTTTAAAGATCGGGTCATTGGTGTTGGAAAAACAGCTTCTGTAGACAAATAACATTATATATCCTTGAACGCACTAGGAAAATTTAAGAATGCAACATTTAATTTCAAAATGTGTTTGTCTTAACATATTAATAACAAGTGAAACACTGTAAGACTGTTTTCATATTGTTCATAAATAAGAGGTATGGTATGTGATATTAGGCTTTCTAATGTGGGTTGAAGGTCTTCAAGAAATCATTCATAGAAAAAAACAAAACAAACCAAAACAAACCGAAGCCACCAAAAAACCAAAAAAGGATTCTTTGCACCCAGAGGGCACTACAAACTGTAACTGACATGTTTTCTGGAGCTTAGTTTTGTTTCTGTAAGTGAACAGAATGAGGGTTTTGCACTCATCTGACATAGTTAAAAGGGCACCCACAGTCAGGACTGAACAGCCAGAAAAATGGCACTCTCACTTTAAGAGGGAAAGCATTTCACAGGGAAGATCAGGTTTTGACCAAAAACTTCTATCTCAATCTCATTTAGAGCCTAATTTGACAGTGCTTACAACTACACTGTTCCCAAATTACTCTACTCAAACAAGTTATGAGAAGTGGTACCTAAATGAAACATGTAAACTATCTGTGGACAAGTTCTAATAAATTATATCTTATTTATGAAAGTAGTCATTCAATAGAGTTAGTAGAGAGAGCATAATCTAATGAGTAATAGAACAATGAAAAGGGAATTTAATAAAAGTGTAACAGCTTCCAATTTTTTTTTTTTAAATGAGGCTTGGAATATCTCCTATGAAAACAATCAAGAGAAATAATAACTCAAAATTGTGTACCTATAATTTCATCTCTAACCAGTCAACCAAAGTGACATTCAAGGTTTTCACTGGTGGTTGTTCTCTTGCAGTTCAGTGTTCCGTGTTTTCTCACAGGCTATATGCTGCTTTTAATGAAAGCAAATTGGTATTTCACTCATAACAATACATAAATTTCTACATATTCTAGCATAGATCTGCTATTACTAGAAAAGGAATGGGCTGTTGATGAGGCTACTAGCAAACCTTCATCACCCTTTGAGAATTAAAAGAAATACACAGTTATCAAAACGAACTGCCACAAGCTTCACAACAGAACAGCAGCATCAAGAGAATAAATTACCCCTGGTTAGAAAAGCTTAAAAAACTGGTAAAAGTTCATGGTCCTGATCTGATGCAGATATAATAGCATTAAGGAAGCTATAGGCCTATCTTTCTTGACAGAGAAATTGTTTGCACAGGAGGCTAAAGCAACTTATCAAATTGGAGACTAAGGGGCTACTCTGACAGGTCTGTCATTAGCATCTTTAATCCCCCTTTTAATGGCTGATGGGGTAAGAGCTACTGTAAAAATGATGCTCCATCCCAAACCCCACCCTTGACTGATGAAAGAGCAGTGAAATGGTTTGTTTGTTTGTTTTCTGAGGGGATCTCTCTCTAAAAGGAACAGAACAAAGCTGAGTTTTTTTCATCAATATGAAGTTACCTCCTAGACACCATCATGCAGCTTGCTGGAACTTTAAAACTTGAATATTAGCTTTCTTTCTAAAACTCTGAATTGTGAGGTGCTGACATTGCTGGAATTATACATGTTTCAAGACTGAAGAGAATGTGTAAAAGATACTTATGTCAGATTTAAGCAACTCTGGTTAAAGCTTGTGCATGCCCCTTGCATGAAGATGAATGTCTCTTATGTGATTATTGTAATAATTGTAATATTGTAATAATGCAGGTGCATGAAAAGGTAAACACATAAAAAGATACAGATGTAAATATCCAGTAAAAATGTCACATTCAGTGCTTAATCAAAAGGTTATGAAAATAAATAAGATTCTTGTAGAGTTAACACAGCTCTGAATCAACATTGATGACTTAATAAAGTAATAATATTTTATAGTATTTTCCCTAAATAACAGAGAGTAAAAAATTACACTCATCTGTTCTACTTTTCCAAAGAGTTAAATACTCTTTTTTCCCCTCTAGAGAGCCTTCTAATATAAGGCATGAAGTTTAGAGAATAGTAAGTTCTAAGTTTTATAACATTACATTAGCTTTTGTAACAATTTACCTATTATCTACAACATTTTATGAAAACAGATATTCTTCACCCAGTTAATTAAATCAATAGAGAGGAAATAATAAAAAAGGAGTTCAATATTAGATTACACTATAAACATTACTCTTGAAAAACACCAAGGAAAGGATTTAAAGGAGAGTTATTTGTATAACTTCAGTGTTACCTTCTGCAATTGTTTTAATAATTCATTGTGTTGGTCAGTTTGGAATCTAAGCTTTAAAGTAATAGTGGTCACTTGATTTTATCTTTCAAAATCTGAATTTATATTTACTTTAAAAACATACAAGAAAGGGTTGAATCGAGTAAGGTGTATATAATGTAAAAGAAAAGGAAAAAAAAAAAAAAAAGAAAGAAATGTAACCAGGAACCCAAAATGCTACTAACATAGCTGCTTCCTTGATGCTTCCATTTCCAGTCCTTCTGTCTGTAAATGTGGAATACGTGTCGGAGCAGTTATTTTTCATAAACAGCAACTCTCCAGCTCTGACAGCAAAGGACTCAGATTGGGCTGCACAATATGACCAGGCATCTGGTTAAAAATGAAATGGCTGCCTGCACTGTGCTCAGACACTGCATGTGCACTGATTCTCATGGAAGCTAATTTTCTTCAAGCTCATTTAAGTGTATCTGCAGTATACTGGAGACATTGCCAGTCAGTGACAACTGCCTCTGTAAAAAAGGTCAAGAACAGACCAACACATTATTGACAGAGTTCAATCCTATTTATTTCATCATGTATTCAAACAAATGAGAAATCTGGCCTGCTATGAGGATACAAGAGTTTTAATGCATCAACAAGGGCATTTGCTACATAATTTTCCTATTTAAAACTCAATTACTAAAGGATAAATATATATCATATATACATTGATTAACTTAAGATACTTTAGATAGTAAATCACCCAAATATGCAATCTCCATATCCCACCAAAAGCACCGATTAATTTACTTTAGCTAATAGATAAAAACAGATGCAAAGCACTGAACTGTCTCAATAATACTAAGTTCATAACACCATCTAGCCATACTTTCTTCTAGCATACATCCTATTCATTTTTGCCATGCTCATTAGGTTTTTTGCCTTACACACGAGAGAAAATTAATCCACTTCTTATTCTAAACATAATCCACTGTCTTAGTCTAAACACAGGGAAATCTCTCTATTTCTTCATTTCTAAAATCCGGTTTCTACTGGGTATCTATCTTCGATTGATAGCAAAGATAAAATTTACTTCTTCATAACCAAGGTCAGATCCAATAATTTGGAATAAGGAAGTCATAGACAGATGGAGCTCTATCTCATCTACTATACCTGCTTTAGTAATAGCATTATGAAACTAACGCACCAGAGACCACAATTTTTTCCTATTCATTTTTTACTGCGTTTTCACCAGGGAGAAAGGAAATGGGACTCTAGGGGAGCTGACTACACACACTAGTAGTAAGCCAGCCCACAAAGCATCAATCCTATGATACATACCAAAAATAAATGACTTAGAGCAAACAATTTATGAGACAGCTGTACTTCTATTTCGACTCTCAACCACAAAATTCAATGCCTCAAAAATGTACATCCTATAATAACATCAATCACCAGAATAACATCAACACACAATAACAACAGCTCATCTTCATTTATCAGTATTTCTTAAATAAACACAGTGACAGTTATGTGCTAGTGGTGTCAATATACTCCCACTCTGCACAATTACAGACTATCAGAACAAGTGTTCATCACTGATTTAATACTCTCAGAAACCTTGACGTTTCTCATATGCATAGACAAGGCACCAGATAACTAATTGCAAAGTAATATTTCTTAATCCCTGACACAAGCTCACTCAAACATCATGTGGTTCTGTCCTGAAAGAGTTTTTCTGGAAATATAGGAGAAAACATCCTACACGTCCACAATGCAGGTACTTCCTCCCATCTCTTCCATTGAAATCTTTAACAAGAGAATAATTAGTGCCAAATATGTAGAAAAATCATTAGGTAGCAACTTTTCTGATCCTACTGGACTAGACGAAATTTGCACCAGTAACCTAAGATCGGAATCTCTATTTCTGACAAAGTCATCAGCTGTCTTATTGTCCTCAAAATTCAGACAAAGAGTTTAGAAGTCTTGTCATCGTCATTCTTTCCAATATTTTATTGAAATCTTTTACTTTTGTCATTCTTACTATTCAATGACTGCTGTCTGCCACTCAGCCTTGGCATTGAGTTCTAATACAATGATGCAACTATTTTCCCATGGCAACTTCTTTTCAGATAATTTCTCAAGCCTTACATCTACCAACCACAGGAGATGGCCTATATTATTATAGTCATTCCTAAAATATGTAATATTTATTAAATACCTCCCAATCTTCCATTATTAGCTTACAACCCTTATAATTTGTGCAATTTATCGATTCTCTCATTTTCTTAGTTCCTTCCTTCCTTTCTAGCAAACCAATATTCATTATTCAGCAGTTGAAGTTAGCTTCCACCCAAAGCCCAAGGAGTTGGCAGGAGATGTGCAGCCCCTCAGAGACAGAGGTATTGAATATAAATCTCATGGATGGAGGAGGGTTGTGGCTAGGCAAGACAGATGGTTTTCTCCAACACTCTAGAGCTATCAAAATATGCAGTCCACTTCCTTTTCTTCTCATTCCCTGCCATCTCACTTCAATCTAGCCCACCTAATGGACAGAAAACCCTACAGCTTTTTGGCTGAGTCAGTCTTGCTTGGGTTATTGTGCTGCGACTTGCTTCCTAAGGGAATGAATGAGCATCAGACATGGTACCACAAAGAAGAGAGGAACACAGCTGGGAGTCGTGCATCTTGTAGCAAGCAGGTTGGTTTGACTGTGTCCAATCTGCATTCCAGTTACATCTGCACAAAAAAAATACTCCATGCTCCTTCCAGCTACCCCTACTGCACTAAAATATGACACTATTCCTTTGCTTCCCAAGTCTGCCATCTGTTGCTCCACAAGGATAAAGATTTTGTCTATTCAAAAGCTGAATAGAGCAGCTTGTCCTAGAGTCAGGGAGATCTTAGGGCATTCTCCTTCCCTCCGCTTGTGTATAAATAAAAGATGCTACAATATATTAAAGTCATATCCATAATTCCTAAGATAATAAAACTAAAACCAAGTATTATGAACTTCTCTCAGCTGCTTTCATATCTTCAATTGTACGAAAAGCAAAAATTTTAATTTTCATTTGCTGAAGTAGTGAAGGTTTTTAAGATACCATATATTAGGCACAGAGTTTAAATATTTTTCTTGTGTGACTGTCCTCAAACAACAGCTTAAGTGCTTCATACACTTGCAAATATGTCTAAATATTTCTAAGTCTGAGCTTCATACATTAGTGTTCCAGTTTAGCTTCTCGCATCCGAATCTACCCTGTAAGATTCATTACTTTATATTGCTTTCTGCTGCAGATGTTTTTTCTCCCGGGGAGAAATAGAAAGCAGTTATCACCTGCATTTTGAAAAAGAAATTTTAATCTGACATGATTCAAAAAAGCATTTGAATTAACAGACAAGCATGCTGCAAATAAAACTGACAGTCATTTATAGTACAAAACAGAATGGCATTTTTAGTAGCATGCAAATACAGCTGACAGGCATGTCTTTATTCAATTAGTTCCCAGTTTCCAAGGGCAGATTTGTGTGCACACATCCAAACCACTCCCTCTAATTTTAGACACTTCCTATATTGAATATTTAAAAGTACTTAGTATCCAAATCAATTTAACAGAATGTCATTTAACATACTTCTCAGTTTCGGCTTTCAATAATTTACTCTGTATACTTCAACACTGCTCATGACCTGATCCACAGTTACACCCAAGCAGATCTCTTGGCCTTTTTTTTAAACTATTTTAGTTTTAGAATAGTTAGACTTCTATTTGTGCACATTTTTATATGCTTCTCAGTATTATAAAAGTTTCATACCAATCCATCTGCGTATCCTACTTACTTCTGTGGCTAAAATAGCAGGTAAAACAGGCACTTACTGTTCAGCAGTTACAGGGCACTTCTCCACTCCTCCTTTTCCGAATGACTTGCCAAATCAAACCTACTGCCTCTTTAGCTGCTGGGAAACAAAAACAAAAAACCCACACACGTCAGAATTCAAAGAACTGAGGCAGAGGGTATTTTACTAAAAAAACTCTTTCAGATGAAGTAAAAAGCAGTGTAACACTGATATTAACATTCAAAACTTTTTCCCATAACAGCTAATAAGAATCTCTGATCGTGAAATCCCTTCACAAGAATACGTGGCAGGGCATACAGTTAACATCTTTAGATGATAAGAAAGAAAAAATCACCAAAGGCAGTGATATTAAAAATATATAAATTGCTGTTACAAAATCAAATCCACCACCTTCACAGCAGTGCAATTCCACAAGAATTTCAACAGTGAATTAGTTTTTTCTAATGCCTTCCATATACATCTACTGTATGAAAGGATTGGTCAGAGTTTATACCTACCACCATGTTAGTATCACATTCATTTTTCCTTTTTTTTTTTTAATTTGCAAGTCCAAATGTGTTGTTGTGCCCTAAATATGGAACTTATCTTCTTTGAAAAAGCTTTTGATTGATTATTTTTTATTAACATAAATGCTGCAAATTTCCATTGGAGAAAATGCAATACAAAAAAAGGCATCTGTAAGAAACTTATATTTTCTGAAGTACATGATAGTTCCTGATCACTTAATATTCCTCAAAAGTATTGGTATTAGAAAGCAATGGGGTGCTAACACTGGTTATTCAACACAGTTATTAATAATTGCAATCCTAACACAAAAAAATGTGCTGGAATTTTTCCTATAAAACTAGCATGATGAAGCATCTATAATTTAGAGTAAGCCTCATTGACAAGATACCAGATAACATCTTAGAAAACTAAAGTTTAAGCAGTCATTTCAGACCTAATATATGTTAAAGTTGTCACCATGTTAAACACATTAGTGTTTCACAAAGGATGTAAAACTCACCCCGACTAAAACATGAAATAAGAACAGTTTGCTTTCTAAAGGGAAAGTCAGCAGCATTCTCATACCTCTTGTCAACACCAGACACAGCTTTCAAACGACCACTGCCAGTTACAGAATTTGTCTGTTGGTAGCAGTGGGTGGTGATGCTGAGAGACTACATGAAGAGCCCTGTTGCACCACACATGCCCACTCCTTACATACTGTTAGGAGACAGCCCCTGTATTGCATAGGTGAAAATGCATTAAAAATGCATTTTTGGAGAGAAACATTTTCTGAATGAAAACAGCCATTATCTCTGTCTTACAAACAGAAAAAATGAGGCAGAAAAAATGTCATGGGCCAAAACCAAGCAGCAGTGTTTGGACAAAATAAGGTCTGAACAACATCTGCTCACTCTACTAGTGTAGGTGCGTGCGGGAGAGAAGCACAGATGAAATGCTACTGACTTCACATCCTTGCAATGCCTTCGGGGCAGAAGACCAGAAGCAATTAACAAGCTGACTAAGAAATGCTTATTAGCTCTAGATGTGGAGAACGTCAGAGAGACTGGCCGGGGGTGACAGGATCAGTGAGGCCCCCTGCTAACCACCCAGGTGTAAAATGATGAACAAGGAGGCAGCAGCCTCTTGACAGGAGGAGGGAGAACCTCTGTGGGGGAGCAGGGCTGCCCAAAGGGCCTGGGCCACTGCCAGTGCCAGCACTGAACAGCCTCTCCCTCAGCCTGTGGTGCTGACCATGGCTATGACCTGGGGCACCATGGCTTCAGCAGGTGTGAACACACACGCTGTACTGAA
>JAHREE010000508.1:1739924-1798705 GCA_033628505.1 Tringa tobata
ACAAGATACCAGATAACATCTTAGAAAACTAAAGTTTAAGCAGTCATTTCAGACCTAATATATGTTAAAGTTGTCACCATGTTAAACACATTAGTGTTTCACAAAGGATGTAAAACTCACCCCGACTAAAACATGAAATAAGAACAGTTTGCTTTCTAAAGGGAAAGTCAGCAGCATTCTCATACCTCTTGTCAACACCAGACACAGCTTTCAAACGACCACTGCCAGTTACAGAATTTGTCTGTTGGTAGCAGTGGGTGGTGATGCTGAGAGACTACATGAAGAGCCCTGTTGCACCACACATGCCCACTCCTTACATACTGTTAGGAGACAGCCCCTGTATTGCATAGGTGAAAATGCATTAAAAATGTATTTTTGGAGAGAAACATTTTCTGAATGAAAACAGCCATTATCTCTGTCTTACAAACAGAAAAAATGAGGCAGAAAAAATGTCATGGGCTAAAACCAAGCAGCAGTGTTTGGACAAAATAAGGTCTGAACAACATCTGCTCACTCTACTAGTGTAGGTGCGTGCGGGAGAGAAGCAAAGATGAACTGCTACTGACTTCACATCCTTGCAATGCCTTCGGGGCAGAAGACCAGAAGGCATTAACAAGCTGACTAAGAAATGCTTATTAGCTCTAGATGTGGAGAACATCAGAGAGACTGGCTGGGGGTGACAGGATCAGTGAGGCCCCCTGCTAACCACCCAGGTGTAAAATGATGAACAAGGGGGCAGCAGCCTCTTGACAGAAGGAGGGAGAACCTCTGTGGGGGAGCAGGGCTGCCCAAAGGGCCTGGGCCACTGCCAGTGCCAGCACTGAACAGCCTCTCCCTCAGCCTGTGGTGCTGACCATGGCTATGACCTGGGGCACCATGGCTTCAGCAGGTGTGAACACACACGCTGTACTGAAAATGCAGGTGTATCATACCCCCCTCCAAGCACCCCCTGCCCCAGCTCTCCTCTGGCAGCACCTAACCAATGCAGAAATGAAAACTTGTGTCAGTCAGCCGAGTGATTCTCCTCTTGTGGCTGTCTCACCCCCACACTCCCCGTAACACCAACAGAAGTATCACGAAACAGCTGTAGCAAACATGAAATGTGTTTTCCAGATATCCAATGCATTCTAAGTACCTTAGCCACTGACATGGTTCCCAAAGTTTTATTTATTTTTGCAGAAAAAAAATCCTAAGTATTATTTTTAAACTTATCAATGGCATAATTAAAATTTTACCAAGAAAATATATTTTTATTAGGGAGTAGCATTTTTTTTACATTTGTGTTAATATCATTAATATTCTTGCACTGCAGGAAACCTCTGGTTAGAGATAAAAGATCCTGTAACAAAAAATGTTTCTTTTCTGAAGACAGAGTACTTTATCAACTGCTTAATGAATCTCCCTTCCTCACCTATTTCAAATTAACTTCATTTTTCTCATTTCTAGAATGACACCTGCCAGTGCGGCTGCTTTGCTAGATGTTTCTGTGTGAGCTCAAGTCCTGCAGAATGGAAACAGCGTCTGAGTCAGGAGACAATGTTGGGGGGGCACAAACCAGGACACCGGTGTGGTGGTCCCACTGCTCTGGTTCACAAGGCTAATCCACAAAAAATAAAATATTACCACTACATACTTTGCAGAAGAGACCTAGGAAAAAAGGTCAAGGAACAGAAAAGGCAAAACACTTTTCTATCCTCTTTTTTAGAACTCACGGAGAGATAAAAGGGAAGGAGATTGCAAACCACCAACGGAAAAGCAGAAGAGGTAAAGCAAGGCCATGGGGCTACAAACTGGTTTTGCCATTAGATCACAGGGAACAGCACAAGTGAGAGCTGCACTAAGATCCCTTTCTTCTACAGAAACTTCAAGCAGTACCTGCCCGAATGGCTGCCTGTCTCAAATTCTTCCTTTGCTCACTTTCCCCTGCTGGCTCAATCCAAATGATTTCACGTCAACTCTTAAACACAGGATGCATTTAAATTTTTTATGGGAGCAGTATAGGATGGAAATATGCAAGCTCAGGTAAAAAGGCTACAATGAGTTAAACATGTATATTAAGAACTAGTAATTGAAAAATATTTTTTAAACATGTTAATCATGCCTTTTGAAGAATATTTGAATGATTACATATGAAGCTGGAGACAATACTCAGAACCGATTACTCAGCAAAACAGGATAATAGAGAAAAAAATCTCAGCAATAACATTAGAAGCTTATAGTGTAAATTACCATGCCACTAACATCCCAAGCTGTGCAGTCCCAGTGCTTTTGCAGTATTCAAATTGATTCATTTGAAAAGAGAAATACCAACCCCTTTTTTCAAGACAGAAAGAATGTAAAAACTCTGTAAATTATTAAATATTTAACATATTTAAGAAACTGAACTGTATTGAATAAAAATCTTTCTACAGAAAAATGATGAGCTGCAAGAAGTATTGGTGATTGTTCAGTGTGATCACTGTGGGAGGACTGGTCAGGAAATGAAAAAAATGATTTATCAAGGAGATCAGTAGCACCTGGAGCAGTAAGATGTTAGGTCAGCTCAGTGGATTCGGGAACCCAAAACGAATCGGCTGAATACTAAACTGTAGGAGGTCAATCTGAAAAGGCTCTCAGTCTTGTGGTATTTTCTGCTTGCTTTCTATCCCTGAATGATTAAAACAGTGGGCTAAACAATCTACCTAAGAGTACCAGGCTCTTAACACTCAATCTGTAGTGGCTGAAACTCAGCCACCTATGTCTGCTACCTTTCGTATTCCAAATAGCATTGCATATCTTTTGCACTAAAAAGGCCTAAACGAATATTTTTAAACAACTTTTAAACTAAATAACCTGCTCTTCCTTCAGCAGTTCAGTACAACATACATAAGGTGTATTTGGAAATATATTTTCTAACAGCTGATCTAGAATTGGAAAAAAAAAAGAAAGAATGTATTTACGGTCTTGAGCACTAGCAAAATAAAAAAAAATCAATCAGAGTTACTGCAACTACACCCATTTAAATCAAATGCAAAAACTTCCAACTACTCACAGTGACAGCGAGATATGAGTTCATAACTCTGCTTATGAACATTAGGGTAATTCCTGCTAGTTTTTTGGGTTGAGGTCTGGGATTTATCTGTTCTTTCTAAGATGAAAGTATGCCCCACAATTTCTAGTAGACACAGTTGTAACACCAAATGTAGTGTGTCTATTTATCATACCAACCTATTAACTTTGCTTTTTCTTGTCAGTTCTCAAGCTTGTCTTTCTTATCCTGCATCTTTTCTTTGTTGTACAAGAGCTTTATTGATATTATTATAACTTAGGCTAGAAATTTAAACTTTAGAAATTGCTTAGCTTTACCAGTGTCAATTTTATTCTCAGGCAGAAATAGAAAGCCTTTTAAGTGATTTCAGAAACCAATTACTTAATTTTAAACCATCCATGTATAGAATCTCTTAGAAGCTGCTGAATGCTCTGGATTCCTACAGATGTCCTTCATAATGTTACAACTTTGAGTAATTCTTAGTGAAGAATATCGTTAGTGTGAACTAACCTTCTGCTTTGTATCAATATTAATATTTTCCTAATTGTTCCATAGAAAATTACAGTGTAGCATCACAAATCCAATTACAATACACATAATGATAATCTCTGCTAACAGAATGACCCTAGATAATCCTTTGGAAATCTGAAATATTTATAAAATGTGGGCACAATAAAAAAGGATACATTTCAATTAACAGAAGTATTTTCTGTACTTGCTAAGGAATGGCTACGTATATATTCATCATTCCTGACAGTTATTGACAGAGGAAACCTTTAGGAAACAACTTCTGGGAATCAAATTAAAGTCCTGAAATGTTGGTTCTGAAATGCTATTTAAATTATTTCTAAAGTCACCTCTGTCACTGTACAGTAGTCATTATTACCAGGGAGGAACAAATACTGTATGTGGTTATTCCTTTCACTTGTGATTAAAGGAAAAAAAAAAGTTTTCTAAAAAATTTAGTACATCTTTTTGGTACATCTTTTGACGAAGCATTAGACAAAACAGAGAGTGTGTAATTAAAGCCTTTACTTGAACTATGTAAGGCTTCATCCCTTGTGTGGCTCCAGTAATTGCAGTGGGCTTACTGCAGAAACAGGCCAAAGCTCATCGTACAGAGCAGAACACAGTGCTACGTTTTGTAAACTGCTACATATTTCTGATCAGAGCAAGTAGTTATGTTTGAACTCATAGTCCAACTATGTCACAAGAAAAGCTGGCAGATTAAGAAAAGAAGTAAAGTTCATCATTGCATTCTATGTCTTCAAGTGAATACAACATACTGATAGCAATTTAAAATAATAGGACAGATACTGTCAATGAAGTTTGAAGTAAGCAAGGCCATTTTTTTGCTTTTATCCGTTTCTTGCTTGAGATGCAGCAGAGTAAGATCACTAAGATCATTTGCTATTAGCAAAGCTTAAAGTTGGAAGCTTTCAGGTCTCTTTTAGGTGCATGCATTCCCCAGTGTGCTATTCTTGTTTCTATACTTAGCTGGAATCCCACTGAGCAAATGGATTGCATGTGCAAGAGCAGAACGAAATCAGGCTTTTAGTGCGACAGCTTTTCTCCCTGCACTGGCTGGGGAGAAAGAAAGAACATTTACAGTATAAAAGAAGAAATATAAATAATTTCACACTATCTATTTACTAAGGAAATATGCAACAGTTTTTAGAAAACCATAACTGAGGTTTACATGCAACCAATATAAACTAAATTCTTATGCCACAACATAAAATTGGTAAAGTTCAAGAAGTAGGGAAAATAAATTAGCTGATAAGACACTTAACTCTCTTCTCAGCAGTGTTTAACTAACCACAAAATTAGAGCAAACAAAATTTGCTCAATAATGTGAACTAACTTCTGAACTCTTGGATCCAGGGAAAAAAGCGGATCCAGGGAAAGTCCCTCTCGAGTCCACTGCTGTACCCCAGGCATTAATACTGGGGCCAGTACTATTTACATCTTCGTTAATGACCTGGATAATGGGACAGAATGCACCCTCATGAAGTTTGCAGATGATAAAAAACTGAGGGGGCAGGGGGAGTGACTGATGCACCAAACGAGCATGCTTCCATTCAGGGACACCTCAACAGGCTGGAGAAATGGGGAGAGAGGAATGTCAGGAAGTTCAACAAGAAGGAGCACCAAATTCTACATTTGGGGAGTAACGTGTCCACACCAATGACAGATCATTCATGGAAATAAATATATAGGCCCTAATTCACTAAGGCAAGTGCAGAGAAGTATGCAGTGCAACTAACTCTCCTAGCCAGGTCCCTTTATAAGTCTACTGTTATCTTGCTTGAATTCAAAGATGGGCAGACAATCTTGGTTCCTGCTGTGCTTTGGGTTTCTGTGACATATTGAAATTTTTCAAGTGATCAGAACCCCTCCAGCAATGAATGCTAATGGATATAATGATCCACGTAACCCCATTGCTTAGCATTACCTTTCAAGAGCCAGTGCTGCTTGGTTTAGGGACTAAGGATATGTGCTCTCTTGATACAGAAACTGTAACCTAGATCTACAGCCTACGTCCACAGGGAAAATGTTCTACACAGCTCTGATGATGCAGACACTTAGTGAAAAATGGACTGTATGGCTGAACTGACTGAATATCCCATATTACAGATGTTAGAGCTTCAGGAAAATCTTGCACCAACAATCAGGCAAGTGAATGGATTTCACACTTAGTAGTACAGTTTAACAGTAATCCAACCAAAATGTTTCCATCTGTGTGTGTAAATTCTTCAGAATCAAACACCCTAACACTGTTAAGGCAGATGTTCCTCAGCAGTAATGCCAATAATAATACACAAACTTCTTTATAGAAATTTTTTACTAATTTTCATGTATCATGAGCCCTTCCTGCTGTTTCCTGTGTTCCTGATAGTATACTTTCACATTTTGCTTAGGAAAGGGAAAAAATGTAAATGGGTGATCTCAGCATAGTATACATCTGGTCTCAGTTAAATGTTATAAGTTATCATTCAATTATCCTACAGAGATCTTTGTAACATATATAATTTTAAAGTACAGGTTGCTATAGAATTTTAACATCTACTGAAAGACCTTACACAATGAAACATAAGAGGTCACCAAGGGTGCCTCCTAAATTACCCTACAAAAGCTTCTGAGCAAGTGTAATTTAAGGTTTAAAGCAAGCAGAAAGAGTACAGCCCTGACTGCCATCTTTGACACAAGGCTTGTGCAGGCAAGGTTAACTGCAATGTCTTTCATTTCATCTATTTAGCCTATAAACATTTTAAACTGTGTAGGCTATTTTGAATGCTATAGATGAATGCTAGCACTTGAATTTTATCTTAATTTCGCTTGAGTTGAGTTTGCTTAGCAACAACTAGGTAACAAAGTATTCCTTACCTAAGTGTGTCTAAAATCTATAAACTGGATCCTGGAACAGCCTAACAAGAACCTCAGACACAAAACTCATCCACATTCTCTGGGGCTGCAGTGGAAGACAGACCTAGAAAGTCGATACTACAGGCCCATTGGAAGCAGGACCAGTTCCTGGTAACTGCTGGTGATCTTGAGGGATTGCTGGGACACAGTAAGATTTTTCAGGTACACACTTAAACATCTAGCTTTATAGGAGTATAACCATGACTACTTTTGCATTGAGGTTTGATGTTTGGATGTTTTATAGCATATAATAGAATGGAACTATACAACTTCACGGTAACTGGACCAAGCACACACTACTGTTTCTTGGGATTTTTACTATTACATGATTCAAGGATATTTGTCTGTTCCTCTCAGGGTGTAAAATTTTTTTTTCAAAGCTCTAACATGCTTCTCTAGGAGTTATTCAGTGTGCTTTCACAGCAAGAGTTGCAGATCCACACACTACACACAAACAACCCATACAATCTTTATAAATTTTTGAAGTTTTGTTTCCCATATATACAAATATTTGGCTTGGTTCTGGACACATCCAAATTGAAAACTCAAAGTGAAAATATAGTTCTTCATCTGAAAAGGAATGTGTTAACTTCGGTGTTGTACAGAGATAAATGAAAAAGGTTACATCCTGAAACAATGCTAATCGATAAGTTTATGACTATCGAACTTGCCCTGCTTTTGCACACAATGGGTGAAAGCACCCGTAGTATTAAAACTCTTAAAAATACATACTTTTTTTTTTGCAGTATGAATGCCTATAAAGAGTAAGTAAGTAAGGAGTTAACAAATATCTATTCTTAAAAATGTTGGATCTTTTTCTAAGATTTCTATGATTTTTGTCTTGCCGATAAGCGTCTTTGAGGAACGTGATTTATAGCAACAATAATAACCACTTCAGAAAATCAAAATTTAAGTATCTTTGCTAATCTCCTGTTTGCACAGCAAAAGGTTTTTCCTGATGGTCTTTCCTACTTATTTTTCCCAAATAAAATGAATTTATTCCCATATATCATCTGGGACAAAAGTTATTGCTTCAGATTATTAAGTGGATCAAAACATTTTCTCTTTTATATTCCTCAGAAAACATCTTTGATCAATAATTTTGAAATCCTAATGGGAAAAAAGAGAATCATCATGTCAGCAAGGCTTCTTTAATAGATATCCTTAAAAGGTCTCCTGCTAGCAAGGTTTAAGGATGTATCATGACTTCAGTTCCTATTCTGAACAAGGAATGACTCCACTTACAGTGTCACAGAGACATACTAGTTCCAAACCACCACCCAAAACCTATTTCCCTTCTTCTCCAGGGTCACCTCAGTGGATTAGTTCTTCTGACCAGGGGATGTATATTAAAAGTACAGCTAAATCCTTCCCATTCTTCTCCTCCACCCAGTTTTCTGGTTGTACATCAAGTCTGACTAAGCCCAAACAATGGCACAAGTGGGGCAGATTTATAAACAAAGTGACAGCCTAGCAATCATGTACAGTTATGAGGGACTTGCATATACATTAACCAAAAATTTGCCACTGTTATTCTAACCAGATCTTTAATAAAACATCAAAAAAGTGGGGGGTAATTGACATCAGGAAAAGAACAAAGAGTTTTAAAATATAAAGATGAAAACTTAAATTCCTCTCTGCATAAATTTCTGAAGATACAAAGAAAATATTTGAAGTGATTTTGACAGAAATCTTTATTTGTTCACTTCCACTTTTTCCCCTTTTATTGACAAGGATGAGCTAACTGACATGCCATTAGCTAATAACTTTCAAGAATATTTTCATGTTCACAAATGCATCCAAGGTGCCAAATGCTACCTTTCCAAAAATAATCTTTGCAAAGGTGCAAGTCTTTACTGTAGACACAATTATCAGGGAACAGAGCTAAGCATAATGGTTTTAAATAGCTCTCTTATTTTGAAATCAATTTATTCACTTTACAGGGATATTTGCTGGTGGAGAAAGACATCTTTTAATGGAGTATTCAGCACAATCAGGCAGTTCCAGTTCTTCAGAAAAAATTGAGATTCTCCTGCACACCAAGAAACATCCAAGACAATTAAACTGGAAGATGGGAAAACCCAAAAGGATACAACAAAAAACTTTTAATGCTAGAGATGAAGACAATTGAGACACAAGGAAAGTATTCTATTCATAAACAGAACTTCTTTCAGAACTCACTCAATTATCAATCAGTCACTTGCTGACTTTTTTTTTACTCCTCACTCACCAACTCGAAAACTAGCTCCAGGACAGTACTTTATTTTGGTTACAGAGGGAAATTGAGTTGGAAGAATTATATTCTATGGACTTCGAACCATAAGTTAGGCAAGTATGTTTTGTCTTTGGACTAGTGGAAGGTGACATGATATTTCCTGAACTTTAATTTCTAGAAAAACTTATTTTTTAGATTTGGGTTGGTTTTCTCCTGTATAGATCATTATCACTTGAATTTTCATTAGACACAGAAAGGCCATTAAACATAGGTAGACAGTGGATAACTTGGAGTTTTCAAGGATGGTGAGGCCACTTATTGGAGGACCCTAAACCCCTTGGGAACACTTTGCCAAGATTTATTTCGGTTAAACTGTAGCTTCTCAAGTCTGTATTTTGATAATAAAATCCCTGGTTTGATTCTTAGGTGTTATGCACACAACAGTTTCCAGTGAAATATCAGAAGACACTCAAAAAATGCATAAGGATTTAACCATAAACACTCCTGACCTTCTCTTAAGAGAACATTTATCTCTTATTACAAAATACAAAATCTTTCTTCCCCTCTCCCCTTACCATCATTTTGAGTAACATTTGAATAGTGATGGCTAAATTAAAAAAAAAAAAAAAAGGGTGTCTAAGAAATTGGAGGTGCTATCCTGGGATTTGGAAAACTTCTGTTTCCTTCCCACCTCAGTAAGAGACTTGTGGGGTTTGTTTTTTTTTCCATCTGTAATAGCCCTCTCGTACCTCAAAGAGCTATGAACATGATATCCATAAAAGACTGAGACTTAAGTTAATGCCAAAGGAGTACAACCTATATCAATAAGGAAATTATTATTGACAAAATAGCACATACCATTTTGAAGTAAAAGTTATAAAAATCTAAAGATTCACATCAAAATATGCTTAGAGTTGCTCATATCCAATACTTATCCAAGAGTAATTTACAAATAATTTGCAAATATAAAAACATGACCTGAGTAAGCTATTAATAAGACAACTTGTTTAAATGGCAGCAGAGATTTTACTAAGGTGTACAGATTTTTTTTACTTTAATATCTACTTTCCTTAAAACAAGATTTGCTTTTCAAACCAAAGAACTCAGGAAAAGATGAGCAAAGACTTATTAACAGACATAGTCAAAGCTGATTTTCAAAATTTCCTCCAATCTTAAATGCACAAACGTTCTGTTGAGAGAAGTATTTTGTACGAAATTGTTGATATGTGAAGATGAAATATGATCACTTTTTTTCTATAAAGGAAGAAAAAGATGTTCTTCAACTGTCTGAAGTTTTCAAAGAACTGCTTTGTGTAAATCCACAAATTGTACACCAAAAACCTAAAAAATCTCACATTCAAATTTCATATACAAAGATTGCAATGTAGAAAGAAAGGACTATTCATATCAATTCAGGTTTGAAAAATTAGGGGACAAGCTCTGAAATTCATAAAATCATAAACACATAATTCGAGATTATGTTAATAAAAATTACTTAGATAATCACTGAATAACATTTCATAAGCTAAAGCTAAAAAAGTGCTTGCCTGTTTACTAGAAAAGAACATCTGCAAGGATAGTTAGCTGGCAAGAGCAGTTAAATGGAATAGTTACCTAAACCAACTTAGTCATTAAAGAGGTTAAGTTCTCTGACTACCGCTTTCTTTTTTTTTTTCTTGTTACTTTATACTGTTAGCCATTTTTTCATCAAACTGTAATTTCCATTCTTTGTTCAATATTTTCCATGTGGTCCTAAAATCACATGAAAAGTAAGGATCAACAAAGCAAGATGGTTCAGTGACTTGACGTGACATTCTTCACTGACTACTAGTATTCTAATCCCAATGATGTGAAAATATAGAGGCTCTTCCTCATCTATTCACTTTGTCACTTCCCTTTTCTTTGTGATGGACATGCCACATCCTTTTGGTATTTAAACAGTGGGCAAGTCAGAAGGACTAACCATGACAATGTATTTTCTTTTTAGCTGAAATTACAGTTGCAATTAGGATGCAAATGGGATTTCAGTTTGCACCTGAACCCTTGGAAGTTAACCTGTCCTTTTTCCCATGCATGTTCTAATGCAGCAACAGCCTTCCAAAAGAGCACATAAGCAAACTGTTTGCTTTTGCTTAAGAGCTTTCCTGAATAATGGGCTTAATTTATTACACAGATAATTTATGACCATGAAGGGACAAGATGTTGATCAAAGAGCTGAATAGCTAGTAAAGAGGTGTGTTGGGAAAAAAAAAAAAAAAAAAAAAAAAAGTTACTTTTCCCAATGCAGCTTTTGTGGTCCTTAGAAGAGAGACAAATACATAGGTACTCCTAATAATAAATGTACACCGTTTAACCAAAAAAAAAAAAAAAAAAGGAAAGAAAATTAATTCTGCAAAACGCACTAATTTTCTTATCCTTTATATTATGTAGCAATGCAGAATTAGTTTGTTCATTTTTGAGTTACAGGCAGGATTGTTATTTCTCTTCAGAGTTTTTAAACTCTACCAGCAGTTTACCCCCAAGCTTGAACAAAATCTGACACAGAGCTTGATCCAGCTTCTCTTGCAGTTTGGGTGAGTCTTTCATAAAGATCACTGAAAATCATCATATGTTCTATGTCAAGTGTCAGGGTTTAGTCTTGTAGCTCAATGGAATAAACAGACTTCAGTCTAAATTTCCTTCCCAGGATATATTCTAAAGGCACTCTCCGTTTTCACTGGAAATGTAATTCCCTCTGATCCCCAAAATAGTTTCCTTCCCCCAGTTTACATCCATGTCAGAGCTGGATGTACCCACCTCTGAGTATCACTCAAAGATAATTGTCCTGGATTTGTACAGCTGGATTTTTGCATCTATAACTGAAATTGGTCAGCTAAGGAATTTCACATTCTTCTTACAAAAGTCAGAGAGGCTACTGGTTCACCCAGGATGTAACCAATTTAGCACAATATGAAAATCACCGGCAAAATCAAAATCATCCCAACAATCAACTAACTCCCCCCAGTCCCCAATGATTACTGCAAAGTAGTTGAGTCAATCAATTAAGTTTAGTATTTGTGAAATAAACACTTTATAAGAAGTTATTAGAGGATTCTAATAATCACACCCAGACTGTCATGTCTGAAAGTTATTCACTTGCAAATGCTTTAAGCAAAAGAGTGCAAACCGAATATTGCAGAATATGGAAGAATAAAAGTGTAAAAAATAATTATCACATTCTACTTAATGTTAGACTAGCTCTTTAATATGTATAATTACAAGACTATTTCTTGTTTCATCTATGTTTAAATTATATACAACCCACGGAGAGTATGTTCTAAGAAAAAATCCATTCACTCATGAAACTAAGTTTCATGGGCTTCAAAGTATTTATTTCCTCTCCACCGTGTCATTACTTTCATGTAACTGTCAACTGAATAGGCTCAAATATGTAATTTTAGGCCCTTTTATAAAGAAATCTGTGAATAGGACATCTTCCCAACAGATTTCCAACTGACAGCTAATGGGAAGTAAAATTATAGCTACAGTCTGATCCTCTGTCCTGCAGCAAAGTCTTACAATAAATCCCACAGAAGGGTCACTTACTTCAGTCCATCTCTAGGTAGAAAACAACAACACAGCAATCAACATGTCCCTAGCTATAATTTTGACAGTTTTGATAGTCAAGCCCCATAAGATTTATCAGGGTGCTGTTGATGTTGCAGTTAACAACATATAAAAATTTGTCTCTGCTACTTTAGTACCAAGAATTATCAATAAAGTTCTATGAATACTTCTTTCTCTTAGCATAAATAATGTTTATACTCATTTACTGACATAATGTGAGTATGTTCATGTACTTCAGGCACATTATAGGAAAATAAATTTAATTTGCATAACTGTGAAGGGCTGGAGACTAACTACAGTACACTGTCCTCTTCACAATGATATAAACCTCTGGTTTGTATTTATGTATTTCTTTAGAGCCCAGAATTCTTGGCAAATTAACAGGATGAGAATTTTTTGTCCAGATGAGAGTACATTTCTCAGTTCAATGGATTTAAAAAGAAACAACAAACCAAACCAACCAAAAAACCCAACCCCTCCTTTAAAATCCAAGTCAGCCTTAATTACCACTGGGATTTTATTTATTTATATCCTCAGATTTTCAGATATTTCCACTAGGAACAGAATATGCTTCTACTGCCAGAAATATTAAAGACTGAGAATGCTTACTGCAGGATCACTTTCAGGTTAATCAGGGATATTTTTGTGGGTTTATTTCTTTCTCTTTAAATAGTGCAATGAAATAACAAAGCAATATTAAGGTCCTTGCTCTACTGCCCATAAAGGCATGAATTCTTTTCATAAAGATGCATAAACTTTTTTTTTACTGAACAATGTTCTTATGTAACAAAAATATTTGTCATACAAAAAGCTCTATTAATATTTTAGCAACCCTGTGAAAGAGAAAAAACCAAAACAAAATGACAAAAGAACGCTTACAAACCCAGCACTGTGTGATTGGTCTTGCTTCCATTTATTTATGGACTCATCATAAATAATGAATAAATCTTGTTATTTTTGACAGTAGAGTTCAATTCAGATAAAGTCAGAAGCATATGTAATGCTTATCCATGACACTTTTGAACACAGCCTATTTCTGAAAGTCAGAAGGAAAAACCCAGGAGCTCCTAACGAGAGCTTTCCCATTGTTGTTGTTTAACCCCAGCTGGCAACTAAGTACTACACAACCACTTGCTCACTCCCCCCCAGTGGGATGGGGGAGAAAATCAGAAGAATAAAGGTGAGAAAACTCATGGTTTAAGATGAAGACAATTTAATATGTAAAGCAAAAGCCACACATGCAAGTGAAGAAAAATAATGAATTCATTCACTACTTCCCATCAGCAGGCAGATGTTCAGACAATTCCTATTGTCTTTCAGAGACAGCCATCACAGATGACAGTTAAGTTGTCAGCCATGGTTTGCCCTTGGTAAATCTATGCCAATTGCTCCCAATCTCTTTGTTGTCCCTCACATATTTACATGTGGCTTCTAAACTCTGTAACTTTCCCAGGAACTGAGGTTAGGCTGACCAAGACCAAGTTGCCTTGGTCCTTCTTGAAGATGGGTGTGTGCCTTTCTCCAGTCATCAGGAATCTTCCCTGATCACCACAACCTTTCAAAGACGAGAGAGCAGCCTCATTGCAACACTGGTCAGCTCCCTCAGCACCCTCAGTCAGAGAGTGCACTTGGTCTCACAGACTTGGTTCTTCAGTTGGCTTAAGAATTCCTAGCTCTATCCACCCCTGTGGATGGTAATATCTGACACCCCGGCCTCTGATGGTAGGCTCAGAACAGGTCTAAAAGAACAGAACTTAGTAGTAAAAAGCAAGGCAAAAAAAGGGCACTGAGGACCTTGGCCTTTTCCATGTCCTTTGTCATTATATCATCTGTGCCACTGAGCAGTGGCCCCAGTTTCCCTAGGCTGCCTTTCGCTGCCAGTGTACTTACAAAAGCCTGTTCAGTTTCTTTTACAGTCCTTAATCCAACTGAGCTCTGGCTTTCTTAACCTTACCTCTACTCTATGGGAAATAACCTGGAAGCCTGTCCCAGCTTCCCCTTTCTGTGTACTTTCTGGTGTGCTTATCTTCATTCAGGATTCTCCTGTTCATCCATGATGGTCTTCTGCCATATCTGTGTGACTTTCTGCACACCCATTTAGCCCACTCTAACTGATGAGATTGTCCTTGAAGGTCAACCAGCTGCCCTGGACCCTTTTGACCTCCAGTGCAGAATCCTATGGGATCCTGCCAAGAAGATTCCTAAACAAGGCAAAGTTTGTTCTCAAGTCCAGGTTTGTGATTCTATTTGTCTTGTTCACTTTTTAAAGAATTTTAAACTTTACAGTTTCATGGTCACTGCAGTTAAGTCCGCTACTGACCTTGTTCTTCGTTGTTTGTGATTAACAGGTCTGCAGAGCACCTGCCCTTATTGGCTTATTGATTGATCACCTGTGTCAAGAAATTTCTTCAACACACAACAAGCATCTCTTGGTTTGCTTGCACTCTGCCATGTTATGTTGCCATTCCAGTAGATATTAAGCATGTTAAAATCTTAAAATCTTAAATTTTAACAGTCATGAGATTGTCTTAAGCTGGTCAGAGACTTTATCTACTTCCTCCTTTTAGTCATGCAATTTGTAGCAGAGGTCTATGTTACTCAGGTTGCTTTGTTCCATGATCATTACCTACAGCTTCTTACTGCTTGTCACCTGCACCAAGGCATACACTCTGTGTGCTCAAACTACTGCTCTCCCCAGAATATTACAGTCATGTTTATATGTAACTGCTAACATAAAGTGGCACAATGCTCATTCTTTATGGAAAGAACTGTTTCTCTGCTAACTAACTTGCTTGCACCTCAAAGACTGCTCAGTTTCCAATGCCTTTTTGCAAGTGATTAATTTTAGTCCTACAAATTTATGGAAACAATAACCTTAGAGTTTGTTTTCTCCAGTACTACAAACAAACCCCACATTTAAAACATGTTCCACATACAATGGGAGAGCTAACATTTATATACAGATGTAGTAGAGTTGCATACAAGATATACATTTATGTCTTCTTCTATGTATAACTAAAAGATCTGTGTTTTGATGAACCATTCATTTCATCTGAACTGGTTTACAAAATCCCACCAGGTACATCACTCATCTGAATGAACTGGTTTTCTTAAAAAAATATTGTACCACTTCACTTTACTTCCATTTATTCACTCAATCCTTTTGAGTCGCATGCAGATAGTCCACTATAGAAAAAAACTAGCGCTTTGGTTTGTTGTTTGGGTTTTTTTCAAATAACGTATTTTTGAATTTTACAGAATTAGCATGACAGTTTTGGTTTACTACAAATAAAGGAGAATCAGATCAGTAATAAATAAATGCACCGCTGTATATTCATATTCTCATACACTTCATGTGTAGATATCATTCTCCTGTAAGAATTGTATACAGATACACTTGTTTCCAACTTCTCTTTTATTTCATTTTGCACATTAACTAAAAAATATTGTTGTCTTTAATCACAGAAACATTGCTTATCAATACAGTAACTTTTTTTTTGGTGCTTAAATTTTAGTACTTCTTCAAGAAGCTTAATATTGATAACCTCAAGCATTAAATTACCAGAGGTCAGTTTTGCAAAAAAAAACAACAACCAAACAAAAATCCTAACCAAAAAAAAAAAACATAATGAATTGCGTCTTCCTTTAATTTGCTCTCTGAACCTGAAGGGTACATGGAGATAATGTTTTAAATCTTTCTTACATATGAAAGCAAGCAGAATCCTGCTGATTTCCCTTTTAAATTAAAGCTCAAATTCTAAAATAAATTGCCTGGTTCCAGAAACTGCAGCTTAAGAAAGTACATATAAATGGAGAAAAAGACATTGATGGAATTGTGCTTTCCTACACACTTTTAGGAGGAGCTGACTAGCCTATAGGCCAACTGATTCTTCCAAAAGACATCATTAAAACTAACAGCAAGAGGAACTGAATGACAGCATGGAAAAAGGCTGTCAGAGAGTAAAAAAAGCTTATATGAACTGTATAAAAACATCAGTTCCTCCTCTTTCTTCAGAGAGTAATAGAATGGTTTGGGTTGGAAAGAACTTTAAAGACCATCTAGTTCCAACCCCCCTGACATGAGCAGTGACACCTTCCACTTGACCAGGTTACTCAAAGTCCCATCCAACCTGGCTTTGAACAGTTCCAGGGATGGAGCATCCACAACTTCTCTGGGCACCCTTTTCCAGTGACTCACCACCCTCAGAGTAAAGAGTATCTTCCTTATATCTAACCTAAATCTACCCTCTGTCAGTTTAAAGCCATTACCCCTTGTCCTGTCATTACATGCCCTTGTGAAAAGTCCCTCTCCAGCTTCCTTGTAGGCCCCCTTTATGTACTGGAAGGCTGCTATAAGATCTCCCTGGAGCCTTCTCTTCTCCAGGCTGAACAAACCCAACTGTCTCAGCCCATCTTCATAGGAGAGGTGCTCCAGCCCTCTGATCATTTTGTGGCCCTCTGCTGGACTCACTTCAACAGGTCCACGTCCTTCTTATGTTGGGGGCTTCATAGCTGGACACAGTATTCCTGGCAGGGTCTCACCAGAGCAGAGGGGGCAATCACCTCCCTCAACCTGCTGGCCATGCTTCTTTTGATGTAGTCCAGGATGCAGTTGGCTTTCTGGGCTGCAAGCACACATTGTTGGGTCACATTGAGCTTCCCATCAACCAACATTCCCTTCTCCTCAGAGCTGCTCTCCATCCATTCTCTGCCCAGCCTGTATCTGTGCTTGGGATTGCCCCAACCCAGGTGCAGGACCTTGCATTTGGCCTTGTTGAACTTTATAAGATTTGTAAAAGCCCACCTATTCACTTTTTCCAGCTCCCTCTGGATGGCATACAAGATTTCTTGGGCCCCTCTCCAGGGCTTTATCACATGGTAGTTTGCCAAGCAGATCTCTGAAGAGGCCAAAGTCTTTTCTCCTGAAGTCAAGGGCAGTGAGCTTGCTGAATCCTTGGTGCCCTAGGGATCTTGAACTCCCCCATTTCATGGTCACTGCAGCCAAGACTGCCCTTGAGCTTCATATTCCCAACCAGCTACTCCTTGTTGATGAGAACAAGGTCCAGAGTATCACCTCTACTCGTTGGTTCTTCTATCATTTCGAGAAGGAAGTTATCTTCAACACATTCCAGGAACCTCCTGGATTGCTTATGCCCTGCTGTGTTGTCCTTCCAACAGATATCGGGGTGGTTGAAGTCCCCCACAAGAACCAGGGCTTGTAAACGGGAGGCTGCTCCTATCTGTCTACAACGTGCCTCATCTACTTGTTTTTTCTGGTCAGGTGCCCTGTAGCAGACACCCACTATAATGTCACCTATCTCTGTCCTTTTAATCCTGACCCATGAGCTCTCAGATGGCTCCTCATGCATCCCCAGGCAGAACTCCATGCACTCCAGCTGGTTGCTGATTGTCTCGCAATTGCCCCGCACTTAATTTGCTGTTCATTCTGTCTTTGCTATCCACTTGTATTCTGCCTTGGTGTCTGCTATACATGGATCTGCAACTTACTGCCATAGAAAATATTGGTCTGTGGACTGGACTTTACAAATGTAGTGAAGATAGTGAGTGTGGCCACAGTTTTAAATGCACCTAAAATACCTCTTTAGAACCGACAAGTCCACTCTGAATTCTAAATTCTTAACAGGTAAACTGTATAGAGGTCCTCTCTGGGAATCTCCTGTACCTCCAGGGACATGGTAAGGGCATGAAAAGGATGCTTCAGTAGAGAGTGAGAACTGGAGAGACAAGGTTCACTAGAAGTTAGCTCATACAAAGCTGGCACTATAGCCAAGAATAAAAGAAAAGGTAGTTCGCATGTTCCTCGGTACCCATTTTTACTGTATCTGTTAAAGACATAGCCCTAAGCAAAACACTTCAGTCACTTTATTAAGAGCCCACAGATCATCCTTTCCATTTATAATGCACCTAACTTGTATGACTTACACATGCAGTAGAAAGCAGTAATAGTAAATGTGCAATAATGAACTCACAGCAGGATATATTGTTTCACATATACATTCCTTGATGAAATATATTTATTTTTCAAATAATAAGTAAATTGTTGGCTCCCCAAATGTGAGATGTAAAGTCTAACAACAATGCAGAGAGTTCATATTATGTAGGCTTAAACCTCTGTTTCTTTGTTTCTTCGGATTCATACTCAATTACAGAAGTAAAAATTAACATTTTATTGTACCTATATAAGAATTCTAGTTCTTGTTCACTAAGACAGTATGCACTTCTTTGTGGTTCACTTTATTTTGAAGAGGTTTATAAAATGTTAATGAAAGCATCAAAAGAAAATGTAAAAATACTCTTTACTTGTAGTTCTCTTACATACTCACTGAAACAGTCAACAGTAAATACAGAGGAGTAATGCTAATCATGTTTTCGTTAGTTAGATAAGCTCCACAGTGGAAAGACATGGGCATGATCACAGCTGTATCAGTAAAGAAAATTTTATCTTGTTCTTAGGGCTCAACAGTAAGGGAAAGCTTAGGAACAACAGTGTTCAAGACTTCTTTAAGAATAACTAAAGCTTGTAATCTGCTGCTACCATAATTCCAGAAACACTATATATTTCTGTAAAATAAGAAAATTCTTTCAAGAGGTAAACAATTCCATTTTTTGAATTTAACTTTCTTTTTTTTTCACCAGATTGTCCCCTGTACTGGAATTAAATATTTTGTCATCAAGATACCTCTTTATCATCCAAGTGTACATAAAACCAAAGAAAATAAACATGCTGCAAGACAACACTCGAGAATACAAGAGCACAGAAGATTTCTGTTCATCTATTGAACCTAGCTCACAAAACTGAGCTCAAGACAAAAATATTCTCAATCAGGTATCCCATCCCCTCTCGCTTTTCTTACACATATATGCCTTTAATTTTTTTGACAGCTGCTGTGAAATAAGGTTATTACAGAAATATCTTCAAAAGTGATGCTACTGATGGAAAAGAATGGGGGATTTGACTCATTTGGACAAAGCAAGGTATCTTGCATGTTTAATAATCTTTCACCAACGTTCCAACACATAAATAGAAAATATGGTATGTGTTTGACTTAATGCCCATTACTTGAATGGGCTGAAAGAGTCCTTCAGATTTGGCTGTACAGAACATAGAACATTAGGTCAAACTAAAACTGGAATCTCTCTACAAACAACAGCACCTGTCTCCCTGTTGTATAAACACACAATTGTGGAAGACATGGAACTGGAAAAAGGTCACAAGAAAAGGAAAGAGCACACATATTTTAATAAGCTACTTAGATATAAGTAAGTATGCACAAGTTTCTATTTATCTATATGTATACATGATATATTGTTCATCAATTTTAATCAGGTTTTGGCTTCAGACTGTATTTATATTCCTGCACATCGGATGCTTTGCCATAAAATTTTATCCTCACTGGTTGTCTCCTACTTATTCCATTCAGATAGAATGGATCATGCTAGGGCACTCTGTGTCTGGGCTGAATGGCTTGCTAATATGATGAAATTACATTATAAAATACACTTTTTCCTTTTAACCCTGATAAATCCTAAAGTTGTTCAGTTGGGACTGCAGCAGTGTGTTTGATCTGCAGTGAATGACATTTGGCTCAGAAAACACCCTGCTGCAGTTTTCACATCAGAAGATTCAGGACAGAGAAGGTTCCTCCTTCTTCTTCCAGAGGTCAGGTCTTAAAATCAGGATGCTGGATCAGAAAAGGCTCCTCCCACTGAGCAGTCATTAAAAAGTTATGCCACTAAAAAACTGTCCTTCATTACTCATTTTGGTAAGCTGAATGAGTAACACGAAACCTTAACCAGCTTCAGCCGTGACCCTTCCTATTAAGGTGTATGAGTCGTTAATACAAAGGCAGCATGGTGCAACACACACTGAGGCACAGGAGACAGAGTTCATACTTAGTGCAGGCAAATATTTTCCTATGTTCCGTCTTTCCATCAACACAAAAGAATTCCAGCTATTTTCACATCATTTTGAAAGTGTAAAGGCTTTTAAAATACTCTATTATTATTACAAGCTCACTTTTAAAAAAGTTTTTGTTCATAACATTGAAAGAGAATAAAAACCTTGGGAGCCTTTCTATACAAATATAAATCAAAGTCCAGCACAAAAGATCTTCCTTCTCCTCCTTCATGTGTGAAATGTAAATGAAGTAAATAAATGCAAGCACAGGATCAGTCAGTATCTGACACTCTCCTTACTACAAAAGCTCCTTACTACAAATACTCCTTAATCAGTATTAACCACATCCTATAAAAGCATCTCTGATAACACTGTGTGCTGAAGGGTTTTTTTTTTTTGCTTGTTTGCTTCTTTAAATACCTGATCTAAAATAAAATACAATAAGATAATCACACAGGAAGCAGATTTCCTTTAACTAGTCTTTTGGCTTTTGGTGTATACAAATACACATGATAGACTTTGTGTACAGTCATTTAAATAGTAGCATAGGAAGAAGGGAAAAATGGTAATAAGCCTGTGAGACTCAGGCTCCAACACAACATCAATAAGGCTCTTCATGCCTATAATCATCATTTCCACAGTGTCTTGAATGCAAGTGTGGAACTGCAAACTCTGGACAATAAATTAAGCCAAAATAAGGTAGATATAATTCCTGTGATGGCACTGCCAAAAGAGACAAGCACCTCTTTACTTAAGGGGAAGAGCAATCACAGAGACACTAAGGTAACAGCTGGAGTTTTGATGGCTGTAATACAGGGAAAAAAGTCCTTTTGGGACAGTGAATTTAAAGGGTACGTGTATGCTTAAGCATGATTGATATGATTCAGGAAGCATCTTCTGTCATCTTTTTTTATATACCTTGAGAATTCCGAGGCACTCAAGATGTTTCTGTGAATATTATAATAAACAAGAACATGTTATAAAAAGATAAAAAAATGAATTAATTTGAATTTTATGAGTTGGTGGAGAAAAACAGGAGTAAATGCTTGTCACATTGCAATCAGTTTGATTTGTGTGATTGACTTCAATAACATTAGGTTTACTTCCCTGATTCCTGCAAGGTTTGATGGTTTTGTTTGGTTTTTTTTCCCCTCAAACAAGTTCTGAATAAATAGCTCACAGCTTTTTAATAAATGGAGCAGAAAACACACATCAGAACAAAATATGTGACTTAGTTCAGAAACCCTTTGATTCATCAGAGAAAAAAGTCATGCGGTTAAGGAGGACTCTCAGCCTTATGTCAGTGTACTGTCAAAGAAATTTTTTCTCTGAAACTCGGAAAACATACTATAATTGCACATAGCTATTGAAGTCCTAAACATCTCTTGGCTATATTGGTCACAATTTTTGAGTTTCTGCACAGGCAAAATCCCTACTTTCTCTTTCAGTCATGCCCCCACCCTCAAAGGGTCTGATGAGGGTGTTGGGATGGAGAGGAGGGAAAACAAGGGTAACACTCTTTATCTGCAAAAATTTTCGTGTGAAATCTGGTCCCTTGAGGTTCTAGGTTAAAGGCAGCTGTGCCTGTGATGCCAGGAATCATGCTGACTGCCCAGTGGTCCCAGAAATTTTGGTAATTATTCTTGGTGGACAGATAAAAGGGAGTCATTCTACAAGTAAACCTCAAAAACTACTATAACCAAACATTCTCTGCCTACTAACTAAGGATGCCTCCTGTCTAGCTGTTTCTCTTCTAAAACAGGTTCTGCAACTGCTTTATTGCACTATGTCTGATTTTAAAAAAGAAAACATGTTCAATCAAGCTAACTCTAATGAGCTCAGAGCACTTGCATAAAACTGAGCTAAGCAGATGGGATTTCAATTCTTGGCTGAATACAGCATTTGAATTCAACTGTCCTGTGATTTGCAAATGTTAGTCCATAATATTTACTCTTTTGGTCCCCGAATAGCAAAGAATGTAATTTAAAACATAACTCTCCATTATACATACTATTTTTTTTTTGCATACACACAAACACACACAGATGTTATATAACAATAACTTCAGATTTTTTTATTGTATTGTATCTTCTCTTTCATTCTTACTTGCTTTGCAATAATTCTGATTCAGTTTTAATTATAAGGTCATACAAAATCCAGAAAAGAAGCCCTACTATGTTTCAACTATAAATGATAACATACGTACCGCAAAAGATAACAAACTGTTTCAATTTTCATAACCACCCCTTCAACTGTCTCACTACTCACTTGTACATTAAGAATATTCTGAAAGTAAAGAATATGGTTTCTTAGCAGGAATTAAAAGTAAAAAAATAGCAAACGTGCATGCTTAGATAATTGCCTTGAATCTGTGTTACCTTTCCAGTGAATTGATACTTACAGGATTCTCAAGTAATGTAAAAGTTTAAATCTTTATTGAGGCAGTGCATAAGACAATTGGGCTTGCACTCCTATGAAGTTTGTACAATTAAGAGATTTTAGTTCCGTATTAATTTAGCCTGGATTCTGAATTTTGTCAGCCTAACATATGGGGGTTTTTGTAATTATTAAGCATTCATATGGAATAACACCAACCTGAAAAGTTTTTCATTTAAATAAGCTAGTAATTTTTAAAGCTATTATACTCATAATGAAATAAGTTCTGTTCCATTCTGTAATTCAGGATGTTGAGGAGAAAGAGCTCAAATAATAGACATTGCCAAAGAGTACATTCATAAGCAGAACCCTATGCATTTTGCCAAGGATAAGAGTAACTCCCAGCATCTTCAAAAGAAAATTAGTCCAGAGAACTGGTCCCAGGTCACAAAGCTCTTTCTATTTTCTACTCACAGACTCATTAGCATAAATATATATATTGTTACAGATGAATCAGGTCAGAATGTTTTTGTTGTAGAATGCTTAAATTCAATGGGAAATTCCTGTTGACTACATCTATATCAGAAAAACAAACATTATCTTGTTATTTTAAAATGATTGTTTTAAAACATTTGAAAATAGATTTTATTAGTCATATTCCTAAAAAAAAAATAATAAATAAAAACCAATGATCTGATTATTTCAATGACTTGAAACTGCATTTTTCAGAAGGTTTCATTTTGTTCTAAAACAAACTTCTCCAAAGCTTTGACCATCAGAAGTTAGAACAAAGAAAAAAAAATATACAAGCATTAATACCACACTTGAAAATACAGATTATAGCACTGACAAATATTATAAAAGGAAGAAATCAGCAATATCAGATAACAACAAACAAATATCTAATAGTCTATAAGGTTCAAACTCTTCCTTATTGGAGTCTTATAATGCCTAGTAACACTTTTGTCACAGACTAGCAGCAAGGTTATATTTATTTATTCATTAATGCATGAGAAGGTGCGTTATTATTCAAAATAAATAGTTACATTCTGTTAGACCACTCTGAAAATTGAACGAAGGCAATATAATACAACAAGATGGGAAACATATTCCACTGTAGAAAAAGTTACTGCTGCAAGTAAAGCTCTGATTATTAGGAGACAAAGAATTAAAGGAAAACAAGATAATTTACCAAGTTAGGTGTTTGTGGGGCAGACATTATACTGACATATATAAATTTAGAGGAAAAAAATCATGTTCAGATATTTTTTGCAATAAAAACTGACATATAACATTGTAAGAATGCAACTTATCATACTACTGTTCTACTACGAGATAAAATTGGCTGCAACAATTTGATGCATCCATAGTTTTCAGGCTGGTAATAAGAAAACATCTGCTTTTTCTATGTGTGACTAACATTAATGTTAAGAACCTCTACTATAGCTTGGGATTTCAATAGTAATCAGAGCACCCTACCAGAACCCACACTGCTCAGTGCTCCAAAATGAATGGGTGAGCTGGATAAATGCCAAAAGCTTAAGGTATCTGTTTTCTATCTTCATAATTAGTGACAAGGCATGAATCGAATACTTAAAGGAGTGAAAATGTTCTTAGACTGCTTCTTAGTATGCAAAAATCATCCTACTAAATTATCTCCTTGGCTGGCATCGTGAAATGTGTGATCTGGCACAAGGTATAGCTCCAGCTCAGACTAAACGAATGCATTAACTCCCACAATGTTATAGGGAATGGAATTAAAATATTCTGTGATGTCTCTGAAAATAAAGCGTGTCAGTGACATGGTGAATTATTTTATGCATAGGATGCAGAAAAGAACAAGCCATTTGTTCTAAGTACTCAGGTAATTGCAGAAAAAACACTCCCCAAAATAGAACAGATCCTTCAGTACATTCATTGAGGAGGGAGATTAATTTTACTACTGTGATATATTTCACATTTTTTAAAATAATAGTTATATATGGCATTATACGTCTTTTCCACCCATTCTGATCTGAAAGAAAACATGTTAGTACAAAACCCTGCACTTCCTATGATATACTAAAAGTCATAGTAAATAATCAAATCAGCTATGGACAAAGATGTGTTACACTATCAGGAGTTCACTTACAGTACTAAATCGATACCCCAAACTGTAACTTTATCTAAACTTTAGATGCTAGCTCTTCCAAAATAAATATATAAATAATAAAAAAACCCCTTTGGGAATTTTGGAGGCCATGAACTGTTGGGTATTTGCTGCAGACTGTGTGGGTGAGCAGTTCTGATAGAAGCCTGAGACAACGCAATAAAGGTGATAACTAAAAGTTATCCCTCCATACTTATGAGATGGTATGCCATAGAACATAAAAAAACCCAAACAACAAAGACCCACACCAAAAAACATTACCTTCCCTAGATCTGTTCTTTACTTAAAAGTTTCCAGAGTTGCTACAAGATACATCCTGCAGATTCCATTTTTCCCTTAGTGTTGACTTGGCTACTCTGTCTTTCACTAGCATACCAGTAAATTGATGACAGGGGATTTTCAAAACTTAGTAGAAGTGTTACGTACTCAGGCGGAGTAGCTGGTGATCTTAAAAATGTATCTAAAACATTCCTTGTACTTCATTCTCCTTGTTTTGTAAAGTTTGGTACAATGTTTCATGTAATCTAAGGTCATTACAATAAACTCATGCTTGAATCTTCTTTCCCCTTCAGAATCAAGAACAACTCCTCCTCATACAAGTGGGAATAATTTTCTTGTTCTACAATGCTAATATTACTACAAGAAGCATTCTGGAAATCAACAAAAAATATCTATTTCGGAACAATAATATAATATTTTGCTTATTATTATATTTATGCATTGTATAGGAAAAGGTGTTTGTAACTAGTATTTAGAACACCAGGCTTTCTCTCTTTTTTTTTTCTTCTAAACAAAAAGTATTGAATTTGACCTTCCTTTCAAATTAAACCTCATGAGTTGCAATTGCCTATGTTGACGATGACATACAGCAGTCAAACATTTGGTTTTATTGGTTGCTATGGGAATTAAGTGGAAAGTTCATTCTGTAGGCCTTTCTGTTTGTTCTCATGTTTCATTCTGCAAGATATTTTTCTTTCAGATGGTTACAGCAAGTGACTGACAAAGAGAACATTCCTGTTTCCTTGTTTCAGTATCTCAGCTACTTGTCTTGGACAATACAGAGGGCATATCCAGAACTATTTTTAACCTGTTTGTCAGAATGCTAATTATTCTCATGTCCCATATATAAATATCAAACCAGCCTAATACTCCCGCATCCTCTGATCATATTCACGTGCTAAATCAGAAGTTTCTATTTACCCCCTTTTTCTTACCCATTGAAATTTCTAAGTAGCTCTCAGCAATCTGACTTTAACATAGTGTGCAAATACAAATCCAACTTCCATTTTTGCTGTCTGTAAAGGAATCACCAACTACTAGTCAACTCGGTTGAGTTTATCTACAGATTGTTTAATAATGACAATGAGAAAAAACTGAGAGCTTTATCATCCTTTTAAATGATGGGGAATAAAAGACAGCATTGCATAAATGACTGTTTTCTGAAGAACAAGGAACAGTCTTATAAGAGCTATGATGACTACAGACACATAAATAACGTTGCAAACCTAAAATATGATTTACATAAATCCATGTTCTTTCCTTAGTCACTGAACAAGAAGATTGAGAATGCCGCAAGTATATTATACCTAAACTATTTTCAAATGCCTTAAATGCATATGTTGAACGTACCAGCAGAGTGACAATATAACATTCACACCCATATTTCACCATTGGGCACAATTCTAGACCAGTGAGAATGTCATCTCCCTTCTTGCGGAGAAACCTGAGGAAACCTGAACTTCAGAGGTATAGCATAAGCCTTCAGTTGTGCTTCAAGGTGAGATTTGGACTAACTTTCTGTGGTTAAGCAGGGACCACCCCTACAGAGGACAACTCTGCGAAGTTCATCCTTTGTCTCTGCAGTGCTGTTGCTGCCCTAGGAGCAGAAGTATAACACAGGAGTGAACTTTAAACCTTCAAACCCCTTCTATTGCAAAATAAATTTTATCTTATTTATTTGTGTGGTCTCCAACTTCACAACCCCCGAGTACATTTTGCATCAGGGAATTGAATACGACATTCATAGGGCCTCCACTTATTAGAGAATCCTTCCCCTCATCAAGCAGGATAAAAAGAATATGGAGTGAAAAAACACATGCTTCCGTCTCTGCTCAGTATATCAGCAAGTAACTGTACAGAGAACAGCAGAGAAAATAAGTTGAATTATTATCTGAACTGGAATAAATTACTTGCTCTATATAGCAAAAGAAGGGCAGGTGCTCTTTTTATAGCAGAGCAGTGCGCTCTGGTGCTCGCTTAATAAGTCAATTGGACTCTACTGAGACAGATTGAAGATTTTAGTTGAAATGTACCTACTACCAAGAATTCTGTTTATCTTATATTCTCCCAACACTTGCATCATATTTGTCAGTGCTATTCAATATAAATCAACTCTTCAGGAACCAGAACGACAACCAGCAAAAATCTATAACTATATGGGCAGCAACCGAGCTACACAGCCACCACCTCAGTATTTTTATATCAAAGTCATAATAAAAGGCTTAAAAATGGATTTGAACATACTGCTGTTGCTACTTTTTTAGCAAGAAGAAAAATGTGGAACAATACATGGATTTGCTGAACAAATAAACCCATGGAAAACCAAGTTACTAAGGTAAGTTTGATAGAAAATGAATTTATTCTGCCCAACATTTTCTACATAAAACTCATTGGTCCCTCCATAGCAGATGATCCCAATTGCAGAGGTTATTCTGTCATGTACAGTGCAGTAAGCTCTTGATGCATATTGAGTAGCATTAACAATAGGCAATAGGGGAAAAGTTATCAACTACACTGTCTTTATCGAACCATTTATCTCAGAAAAAGCTGAAAATTTTTGTTGCTTTTATCCTGAAAAAAAAAAAAATACTACACTTGCACAATGTTTATGCAAGGGATCTACGGGTTTTGGTTGATCAATAGGAGTCAACAAGGTGCACTGGGAGCCAAAAAGGCCAACTGTATCCTGGGATGCATTAAGCACAGTATAGCTAACCAGCTGAAAAAAAAATAAAATAATTGTCCCGCTGTGCTCGGCATTGGTGCATCCTCACCTCAAGTAGTGTGTGCAGTTTTGGGCACTATAATATAAGAAAGATATAATAGAATCTGTCCAAAGAAGGGCAACAAAGATGGTAAAAGAACTAGAGGGCATGATTTATGAGGAGCAGCTGAGGATACCAGGTTTGTTCAGTTTAGAGAAGAGGAGACTGAAGGAGGAGGAGAGGAGACGCCTCATTGCTGCCCACAACTTCCTCATGAGAAGGGAACAGAGAGGAAGGTGCTGATCTCTTCTCTTTGGTGTCTGGTAACAGGATGCCAGGGAACGGAATAAAGCATCAAGGGAACTTCAGATTGGATATTAGGAAAAAAGTTCTTTGCTGAGAGGGTGGTCAAGCACTGCAACAAGATCCCCAGGGAAATGGTCATGGCCCCAAGCCTGTCAAGTTTCAAGAAGTGTTTCAAGAACGATCTTTGATATATGGTTTAACTTTTAGGTTGCCCTGTATGGAGTCAGGAGTTGGACTTGATGATCCTTGTGGGTCTCTTCCAACTCAGGATACTCTATGAGTCTGTGAAATACAATGGCTTCAAAAAACTTACGCTTCCTTTTCTAAAATGCATCACGTAGTTGATAAAAAAACATATTCTCAAGACTTTAGGTTGGAGTTTTTTCCAGATGCATTTTTTACTAAATACTTTTGAAAAGGGTATTATTTCACATGAGTAGGAAGCAAGTTATTTTCATGTGGCAGTAACTTTACAAAGAAATACAAAACTACTTTCATACTTCATAAATAGAAGGGTTTTTATACTAAATAGTAGATCTGAAAACAAGGTTGAAGACATTATTAAGAAATACATATTCTTTAAGTGATGGCAAATAGCATACCCAAATCCAGCCTGAAAAAAGAGGCCTTTAGCTTTTCATATATTTGATCTACAATCCCAGGTTGAAAATGAAGTTTGTAATTTTTATTTTTAGGCACTCGGATGGTATATGGAACACAACAGGTCAAATTAGATCTCAAAAAGTTTTTTATCTATGTTTGTCCAAGTGGCATCCATATATTTATAAAGTAGTAACTTTGTTATCAGAAGCCTGGCCAAACAAAATATTTCAGTGTTGAGATGCATAATTCATTGCTGTTTGGGGCATTAAGAAACACACACAATACTGAAATCACACAAGCAATGCATTTAGCAGGGTGCCTGCAAAGAAGCTTATTGGTTTATATAAATTGCACTCTAGAGGGAATGGAGAAAAATCAGTTCATCAGCTAAACAAGGTATTGAAATCAGCACTATTACAGTGGCTCCTTGATAAGTACACAATTCATTACTGCTTTATTCATTTGCTGTTTTACATTGATAATAAAAGTGCAGATAATCAGTGAAAGGCATCTTTTATGCAGTTGGCTGTAGATCTAATCCTATTTTTTATGTAAACCTCCTGAATAACCAAGGTTGATGTGTTTGGTTAGACTGGATCATCCAACGATAGCTGTTGAAGCAAATTCTCAGATGCTAAAATGTTTTACCAGATGATTTTCAGGGCTCAAGGGTTTAAATTGTTTGTTTACCAACATATACAGTTCAGGGTTAAAAAGAAGCAGACAACTGTTCCATTTCCATTGAAACTGAAGTGATATCATTTTGCAGAGGTCTAGTTGGAGATACTCCATAAACATTCTAATGAAAAACAACTCCAAAAATATAGAAGTAAAACATAAAGTCATGAGGATATTTTTTATTCAAGGTTTCTGTTCCCTTGAACATACAGACTATTATGATCAAAGACAGAAGTAATTGTTGTCAAGTACAGTGAAATCCAAAATGGAAGTTTCCAGGTACTTACATACAGAGTAAGCAACATGCTCACCTTCTGGCTTACAGCAAGTACTAGCTTATTGAAAGTAGTTACAGCCAAATCCTCACCAACGGGCCATTCACTGAAAAGTTTAAATTTTCACCATACAGAGTTTCCTGGTTATATAATTTAAGTACAGAATTAATAAATCATAATGAAAGTTCACAGTAAACGGGAAACTTTCAAAATCCTCCACCAGTAAGGAAGACAAAGAAAAACTTCAGTGTTAATCTTGGTTAGGTCATGTAAATGAAATGCCATGACATGAGTGGTGGAAGGTTTTTTAACAATGTCTACATGGTCTAGGTCTTTCAGTCATGTTTTCAAAAGACAAGTAGCAAGAGCTTTGTCACTTTAAATTATGATTTGAAAACTTCAAAGATTTTCAAGCTCTGATATTCTTAACTATAAGAGAAAATACAGATCGTTGTCTTGCAGATATTTATTCACTAAAATAATCCTAAATCAATGTCCTATTTAGGACAAAATTCCAACTCTTTTTTCAGGGTTTCTCCTATTTTCACCTATACTTGTGTTTAGGTGTTAAAAATATATAAAAATCCACTCCTCCACATATACACACACAAACCCTATTCATTTCTCATCCTATATCCAGAATGAGTTTGTTGTCAGAGCTTGATTCTGGAAATTAAGTCTTTCTTTACTTGGTAGTCAGTGAACTACTGTTCCCTAGTATGTATAGTCCTCCATCTTCTGCTGAAACGCTAGCACTTACAGTGATGAACAGACTACTGTTTAAAATAAACTATTTTTAAGTTTTGTGTCACTCACATTTGCCTTTTAGTAAGTGACTATCAAAGCCCTACATTAGTGTGTTTCGCTGATAGCACTATATTATGCATGCTAGAAAGACATTGTGAAGTAACTTGCCTACAAGTAAAGACAGAATATTTGTAGTTCACTATACTGAACAACAGTTGCAGAAGTGTCACCTTTTATTTGTATCTAAGAAAAAAACCCCACATATTAATATTGTTTAATTAATACCTTCAAAAAGAATGTATTATAAATATGTATATGACAGTAAACTGATGCTCCACGTGATGAAAATGTTTTCCTACCTTTATTTTCCATAAGCTTCTAAAATTCTTAACAGTCCCTAAGTTGACATCATTCTTACAGTTTCTTTCTCCTATATCCACATTCCAAAGTATCACGCTATTCATCCAATAGTCAAAGATTAAGGCAATACTACTCTTGCTCAATTTTGAGATTTTTTTTCTGCAGTCAAAGCATATGTTCTTACTTTATTCTCATATTGGGAGGCTCTAAATAGGTATCTGGACTTATTTTTCAATTATCAGTATTTCATTTAGAATATGATTTTACTTATGCTTCTTGATTGTATTTTCTAACTCTGCTTTACAAATTGTGTTTTTAAAAAGTTGCTTCATAGTGGTTTCATCTATTTCTCATATATAAGCATGCTGTAAGAGAAGCAGCAAATTAATCCCCCAAAAGTTTCAGTAAAGTCCAATAAAGTAAATAACAACATCTCCTTTCAGAGGCACTAGCATAATTCAGGAATAACTTCACCATTTCGGCAAGGCACTCTGGTATAACACTGAATAGCATATAGTCCAGAAATGAAACAGAAAAAGAAACTTCCTTGCACAATTTTCCACTGGTATATTAGAAAATTTTCAAAAATGGAATTATTAACTTGAATACAAGATTTTTATCCAATCATATATTTACAGCAGAAATGACAAAAATACATCAATTGAAGTCCTTTTAATTGCAAACCATTTTAACTTTGAAGACTGTCCCTTTGTGATACAATTAGCACCTTCTTTCGCAACATCCCAAGAAAGAAACAGAGTTCATAACACTACAAGCTCAGAAATGCATAGCTATATCATAAAAACAAAATCAAAATAACTCAAGTAGTTTCCTGATCGTGGGATACTTAGTAGAAGGTGTTATCACACAGCAGTCTTTCCCCCTAGAAACAGTACTTATTTTTGTGAAATTTATAGGAAACTTTACATCTTTGAGACTTCTAACCATCTGTGGAATTTGGCAAGAACTGGCCAATGGTATAAAAGTTGTTAGCAGTGGAGGAGGGCAGGATAACAGATACACACACATACACAGACAGTATGTATTATTAGATTGAGTTCCTCTTCCTGTACACGCTGTAGCAGTTTACTAATGTAGAAGATATTTAAATATGTATCCCAGATTGTCTTTACTCTGTCAAAAATTTAAGATTTAGCTAATCAGAATGGAATTCAGACTGTGGCATACATGATGTATGAATGTTGAACACATAACTCAATTTCAGTATATTAAATTTAAAACATGAGAAAAGTGTCCTTCTGATTACAACCTGTAAAGGAAATATCTACATATGAGATGACTTTTTTTATTTTGTAACTTACTAAAAGAAAATCTATGCAATTCCTTCGTTATTCAAACAGAAAGTTAGATTTCTGAAGAAATTTATGAAGCCAGGTCATACTCAGAATTTCCACTGTGTAGAATATGTCAAGAATTTTGAATCCATTTATTCTAAATGTCCAAATTCAACCTGAAGATGTATCAGCTCTTTCCAAAATGAGAGTAGAAACATACATACAATGACACTAAGAAGATGCAAGAGATACAATCTATATTTTAGTTAAAATTACTTTTTATTGGCATATGGAGATAATTCCTAACAGACATGCAAAAGATTCAAGAAATAAAACCACTGTTAACACACACAGTCTTATTCAGATGTGTTGTCCCCTTCTTATGGAAGAAGCTCAAAAATAAAGACCATAAAAGGAATCTAACCATATTAATTTACCTCAGCTCAGGTGTCAAAAAAACATTGATAGAAGATTTTTACAAAAGAAATTACTGCAAAGGAGGTATTCATAATCACACTGGCTGAATCAGAATTAGGATCAGGCCTTTTGGATTCATTTGCTTTACTGGTAAAATACCCTCCTGTGCACAGCTAAATACTACCTGGTCATTTTATGTGCAAAGTGATCAGACTATCACTAAACACAGCAATAGTCAATGAGAACCAAGGATGACTAGTACCTAAAATAGTCCGTTACCTACCCAGTAAAAGACGTGATCATGATTTTTGTTATGCACAAGCTATGTCTAAGGAGCAACATTTGGAACTGGCATATCTAAGAAATATGTATTCAAGTCCTTGACAAGAAACAGTTTCCACTGATAGTAGAAGAAACACTATCTGAAATACTGTGAAACAGTTGAACAACTGATATTATTATTATTTGCTTCACTTTGTTCATTAGCCAGTACAGACCCCATAAGTTTTATACAGCTATTTGAGCAAACAGTACACACTATTTCAAGTTAATAGTTATCCAGTAGATATTAGAAGTTTCTCCATTCCAGGCAATTTAATTGGTTGAATAATGTTGTCTCCTTTCATAGTGAAGACTCACAAAAAATTCATCATAATACACTACAACAAATTCTATTGTTCTTTAATTTCCAGGACAAATGTAAGAGCATACTGTAAAGGGATTACCATTCTCCTGTTTCTTGGGAGTAACATAGAGAAATATATTGTATGTACATGGTACGATATTACTGACAGCACTTTTTTATACTAAGATAGCAAACATAATAATATAAACAGAATCTTTTAAAAGTTAGGAAGGAGTACAGGAAGTTATGAGGAATACATTAAGTATGTAAGATGTTCCTCATCATTCAAATGTACATAAGGCGTACAACTAAGTTGGTATGCGTAACAAAAATTAGCATTCAGAGAGTAAGAAAAAGAAGAAGAGGAATGAATACTATATGGTTCATCAGTCATGGCCCAACTGTTCATAACCACAATACAGCCTTTTCACAAACTGCTTTAGTCTAATAATGTTTTTATGAGCTATGGGAAAGAGAGCAGTGTTATATAATAAAATGTTTTTTAAATGTGTCAGAATATGCCTAGCCTTTAGAATTTCTCAATATAATGATATGTTGGATCCCCAAATTCTGTGGGAGTTTAGGTAGCACTATTTGTCAGGAATACTACTTTTAATTAGTATTTGGAAAGGAAATTAAACCTTTCCCTTTCAAATGCCATTTCAACCATATTTTCTATCTGCGCTCAGTGAGATAATGTTCTTTTGAATAAACTCTGTGCAGGTTCATCTCTAAAAAACTTGCAGAAAGAGCAACACAGCACAGTTCACTTAACAAATACGATACTCCTCACACTGTAAGTTATTTCTAGTTTACTCTTCCATTTTCCACCTCTGAAAACTGACGTCATTTGCAAACCTCATCTGCCAGAGAGCCTATCTGCATTTCTTTTCATACAACACTATTTGTCATGATCACAAGCTTTTCAACCGAAAAAATTCCCTCCAGTCTGTGTGACGAATAACAGGAGATTTCATGTGAAAAATCTTCTACAAACCACTTCCTAGATCTGATTAGTCATAGGACACAACACAAAACCTTTTTCCCAGGTATAAGGGACAGAGCAAAGGAGAAAACAACTCTGAAAAGGTATAAATTACGTATTTTCATTAACATATACTCCATTATCTGCTCCTCAGCAGTAGTGCAGTACTAGACAGACTAGACTAAGCATATCATCCAATAAAATCTCAGTATCTTTTTGTAACCCGTTGGTCTCTTCTCCCTAGTAACAAGTGATAGGATGAGAGGAAATGGCTTCAAGTTGCACCAGGGTAGGTTTAGATTGGACATTAGGAAAGATTTCTTCACCGAAAGGATTATCAAGCATTCCCTGGCTGCCCAGGGAAGTGGTTGGTTCACCATCTGTTGTTGTAACCCCAGCTGACAGCTAGGACCACTCAGCCACTCACACAGTTCTCCCCATTAACCCCCAGAAGGGTAGAAAAGGAGGGAAAAGGGAAGGAAAAAAACCCTTGTGGCTTGAGATAAAGATAGTTTAATAGAACAACAACAGAAAAAGGAAAACAACAACAATTATAGTAGTGGTAATAGAATATACAAGATGAAGTAATACAACACAAGTCACTCTTACCACCCAATGAATTGATTACCCAGCCAGTCCTGAGCAGTAATAGCGGATTCCCATCCCACCCCCAGCCTCAGCCAACCCCTGTTTATATACCAAACTTGACATCCGTGGTACAGAAGATTCCATTGACCATTCTATTATTCTGTTCTGTGTTCCTTCTCAGCTTCTATGAGAAGCTGAAAAAAAGTCTTTGAATTCTATAAACATCTGCTAGCAATGACTACAACAATATGCATTTTTGACATTCCTTTCATACCAAATCCGAAACACAGAAATCACTAGAAATAAAATTAATTCAAGAACACCATCCCTGGAGGTATTTAAAAGATGTGTAGATGTGACACTTAGGGACATGGTTTAGAGGTAGATTTGGCAGTGTTAAGTTTATGGTTAGACTGATTCTATGATTCTATAACCTTTTAAGCCTGTCCTTCATATGTTATACATGCACCCTCCCTGAGTACAGGCAACAAAATGAGGAAACATTTTCTATTAACTAAAAATGAAAATACAAATAACTTTGCACAATCATCTCAGCTAATTCTCCCTTCTGAGTATTACAAAGACCTGTAAGATCTGTCTGAAGTGGCCATCCTTTTCAGAGGACACTTATGTTTCAGTCTTTGCTAGATCAGAGAAAAGTAGTGTCTTCCTTTGTTTTCACTTAAAATTTCTGTCCTCACTACTCTTTCTTTTCGATTGAGCAGCACTACATTCAACTTTTATCCTAGTATCTGTCTGGGTCCAACATCAATCATCTATTTGCTGAATATCCAAATAAATCTCCCTGAACTTATTCTCATGTCATACTTCTGATGAAGTTACTCCTGATTCCATCAGCAACCATTTGTTGCCCACACCAGCTTTGCTGGTGTTTTGGCCTCACTCATAAATTTTCTTTCAAACTTAGAAGAATTAGAATTTCGACACTTTTTAGCTGTGTGCTGGAATCAAGACAATAATATCTAAACAATATGAAAGCATTCATGAGAGGAAACTAATGAAAACTTAAGTTTTAGATTGCATTTTTATCTTTATTGCAAAAGAAAAGCTAACAGATGATGCAATATAGCACACAGAAATTAAGTATCAAGAAGGTACTGCATGCCTTTCCGTAAGTCATTTTACAAAGGATATGTTGCAAGTTTTCAGAGACCTTACTATTAGTAAGGTGGTGTTTATGAATAGAGACACCTTAAGCCATCCATTAGTTTCAATACTGGGAGGGTGTGAGATCAAATTAGCTATAAACCTACTCAGACTGAAAAATTCTGCAAGCAATTTTGTATTAATTCTTTCTAAGTGGTATCTTTCACAGCTTTATAAAAGAAATTATCTTCTTTCTTAACACCATTAAAGCAGATTTACTGAGTGATAGGCTTCACAGAATGAAAAACTTAACCAATTGAGTGAGTTCAAATTCCTAAATATTGATTCCTCTTGACTCTGAAAACACGGTGACATCTGTGTGCAGACATTTCCAGCTTTATAATGTTTAAAGCAGTCCTATTGGAAAAGGAAAGATAAAACTCTGTAATGTCACATCCCTGCCAGTGCTATGTCACTGTGTTGCCAGCAATGTTCAGGGAGGTCCTCTCTGCCCAGTACTGGTGAGGCCACGTCTGGAGTGCCGGGTCCGGTTCTGGGCTCCCCAGTATAAGAGAGACATGGACATATTGGAGCAGGAAGATGATGAAGGAACTGGACCCTCTGTCCTATGCGAAAAGGCTGAAAGAGCTGGGACTGTTCAGCCTGGAAAAGAGAAGGCTCAGGAGGCATCTTATCAATGTGTATAAATACCTGCTGGGAGAGAATAAGAAGAAACCAGACTCTTCCCAGTGGTGCCCAGTGACAGGACAAGAGGCAACAGGCACAAAGTGAAACACAGGAAATTCCAAAAGAACACAAGAAAATGGGTCTTTACGGTGCACAGGAAGACACTGGAACAGGTTGCCCAGTGAGGTTGCAAAGTCTCCATCTGCAGAAATAATCATCACCCAACTGGACGTGGTCCTAGACAACCTGCTGTAGCTGACCGTGCTTGAGCAGGGAAGGTCAGACTAGATGATCTCAAGAGTTCCTTTCCAACACACATGATTCTGTGACCCTGTAATATTTAAAAATTTTCTACCAAATATACGTAAAGGTATTTCTAGGAAGCCACACAACAGCACACAAGTAATTATACTTAAATAGCAAATGCAATATCATTAGAGTATAAAGAACTATGAGACACAGAAATTCCAACAAAGGCTTTTTGTTTTTAATTCAATTATTGCAATACCCAACCCCATGCATTATCCTAACAACGGCCTGTAGGTGGTATCAGAATGCAAATAATGTATGAAAGATAATATTAATAACCATAAAACACAAGTGTTGGTTTTTTTAAAAATGTTAATTTTTTGATCCGTGTACCATCTGCCTTTGAGAGTACAGATGCAGGAGTGTATGAATGCAATTTTTACGCTGTAACTGAGATTTCTTCTTTCTGTACCACACCTCTACAGGCTTCTAAGCAATAATGATCCAATGTTTAGCAAAATGCAATACAGTAAAAGAGAAAAGAAAATCTTAAAGTTACTTCAGTGTTTTCAGAATCCAGGTGAGATTTCTCTGAGATTTGTTGGCACACATCAGAATTCTTTCAAGCCTCACAGATAAAGTTTTGGAAGTGTACACAATACTTAACTGTACCACAGATAAAGAAAACATGAACAGCTCCTCACAGTGAGCTCTATGTAATTAATTAGCTCGTGCCTTTGGTATAATTAGCCTGTTAGACATTATGGAGTAGTTGCACTGAGACTGATGAATACTACCCCAGCCTAACAGGAAAGGAATAACCATTCTGGTCAGTCTGATTCTTCAGATGAAAAATGTTCCACAGGAAAACTAAAGCCTACAGCCTCAAGGAATCTGTACATTTGAGAGTTTGATTTATAAATTCTCCCTGTATATTATTCCAGCTCCTAGATTTCAGGCTCACACTTGCAGGTCTTCTCCTACTTCTCTAGAGGAAGACCCAGATTGCATTTTTATCAGCTGAATATAAAGTCTGATTTACAGTTTAGGCAGTAAGGTTAAGTGATACAACAAAAGAAGACATTACGTCAAACAAAGTGAGTAAGCAGTGAAGATGGTAAGAATTGTGGCTGGATATGTCTGAAATTTTTTATGGCTAAACAAACATTCACTTTAGCATAAATATGTCTCTGTAAATCAACATTTCCATATATGAAGTTCCATGCAGTTGTTGACATAATCTAACACTTTTATTACTGTACCAAGCAAAACCAGCCAAGAGGTTCAGAAGTTGATTCAAAGTTCCATCCAAATGTTAGATTGTTGAACTGGATAAACCCGTACGTTCCAGACATTTCAGATCATGGACATTTTCATTTTCAATTACAGTTTTACTAGACAGGAGGGACACGAAAATTCCACGCCATTGCCATGACTAACATTTTTAAGCATGTGAAACTATAATAAAAGCTTTACATTGCTGCAGTTTCATTATAAAGCCACTTCAAAGCTGGCCAGTTTTTCCTCTTGGGGTAAAAAAAATTAATCAAGTAAAACAGACAACTTGCTTAAGTTACCACTTATAGGCATACTTGCACAAATTGACACTTGATGAATTATCAGAATAGTGCAAATTATGTCCTTATTTTCTGTTCTTTTATGTGTACAGAAACATTGTATCTCAGACACCATTTTGTGGTAAAAACAGATAAAGGATGACATGGAATGTCAACACCTTGCCATATGGTATTTGCCAAGAAAAGATATGCTTTATATATATATGGAAAATATTTCACATATACACAGACTAGATTGTTCCTCAGCACCAGCAATCAATGGGGCTGAGAAAATCTATGCACTTTACAGGTCTGCCACCCTAATCAGTAAAAGACCTTGCTGACAATGTGGACATCAAAGCACAAAATTCAAATTTTACTTTGTACATTAAAATACACTTTTTTACTCTAAGATTAATTGAAAAGGTGAAAAAAACCCTAGGATTTCAAGTACACATGAAATCTAAACCCAAAAATATATTATCTGCAATTTTTAAAAAGCACAAGTTTAGACATATAAACACTCATTGCCCTTTTGAGATGATGTGGTCAACTGTGAATCCAGTATGTGGTTTACGGCTTAGGTAACAATGTACTAGCAAACCACTTAAATGGTTAAAAGATAATAGATTGAATTTAGGCAGATATCCTTTTCAAACATCCACTAGTAAATCACCTCATAATATAAAATGATTTTCGTTCTCCAAAAATGAGGGCAAGGTGCAATTTGAAATGTCTTTCTTTGGCTGTACAATGAGTAATTCAAAAGAACCATATTTTTGATTTACATTCAAGCAGAGAGGTAGGAACCATCATAAACCATGGCAATTCACAGTAGTACGTATCAAACACCTGGATAACTTCATTACCTATATGTTCACTGCTTTTCTTTCCATACTCTGTTCTTTTATGTGACGGAGCAAATCCATACAATGAGTAAACACTGCATAAGATTACAGAAGTGTTGACATATGCTACTGAATTGCATCACAACAGCATGACACAAGTGGCTGAGAGTTCTGAGCTGGGTGCCTGCTGCCTATCACTCAGGATCATCTGAAATTGTCTTTATACCCATCAGTTGTTTCATTCCTTTCATAAAACGGAAATAATCAATAAGAATATCCACAGCCAATATCATTCATACGTGAACCTTATGAAACCATAAGCAAAGATATATTTGACTATATAGCTATGAAATAAAATACATTTCTGACTTGCAAATCAAGATTTTGCATTCTACGATATTAGGTGAAATCCCGTATTTAGAAATTTCTAACCCATTTAAAATTACAATGACCCTTATTTACTATCTTAATGAGAAATTTTGTAAATCTTAAAGCCAGTGGTGAGTGCTAATTACTTGAAAATATAACTTGAAGACCTTTGAAAGAAATAATCACACAGCTGGGATAAATCTCCCAGTTATAGATTTTGTCTACAACACTTGTAACCCTGCATTGGTCTACGCAGGAAGAGAATTATCTTTGTAACAGTTAAATATAGTAATCAGATCATTTACCATTAATATAAAATATTAATTCCTTTAAATTTTACCTGAAATGATCAACAGGGGTTTTTGGTTTGGACTTGTAGGGTTTTTTTAAATTTTTTTTTTCTTTTTTCAAACAAGCATTTCATAGAGTTACCAGGAAGTTGTGGGTTGGTCATTTCCCTGGAAAAGCTTTGCATATCAGGTCCTAAGAACCAGTCTAAAATTTTAACTAAAATACTACAATGTCATGCCAATGACATAGCTTATTTTTGCAGTTATGATTAAAACAAAATAAACCTAAAACAGATATATATACTGCAGCCAAATCCTGAGCTAATTACTGAGTTTAAAGTGTGACTAAAAATACTTCCATCTATTAAATGTGGTAGTTTTGCAGTCATGAGAGTACACGCTGAAGTTCATTTCTTTCTTTGATTACTTACTTACTGTTACTGATACAGTATAATACATATTAGATTAATGACCTAAACAGTAAATATTTCCTAAGATATTACTTACTTTTGGACTTCAAGACATACTTCTCTTTTTTTTTCTCCTCACACAGCACCAGATTTCAGGAACTTGGGGAGTTTGAAGTTCCTTCAGTGCTAACCTTATTCAAGACATTTGTTATTCTTCAAAATATCATGCTTCCCAGGAATATCAAAATGCACCCAAGTCTTAGTATAATGAGTTACATTCCTCCTTCTTGCCTACTTTGACCAAAAAATGATGACTAAGTTATTTGATATTTGTTTAAGCATTCACAGCTTCTACAGAAATGTAAAAACCTCTTTCAATGTCCTGAATATTGCCCCATATTGTTGAATGTTTTGCGCATATGTAAGCATTTTGCACATGCATAATGATCACTGAAGACTTTTTTTCCTCTGCTAATCTCTTAATGAAAGCTCTGAAACCAGTCTACATGAAGTCTTTGAAAACTCTACACAGCGTGCTAGAAATCTCTGCTGGTGGGAACCTGCAATCCCATGTCAGAGCAACACACTCAGCAAATCCAGTTTCTTTTTTTTTTTTTTTTGTTTTGCTTTTTTTAAATAAAAACAAAACAAACCCCACAAAACCTCAGTAAAATTAAAAGCAATTATGAACAATGCACTTGCAAAAGGAAAGTTGGTTAAAATGTTTACTACAAGGCTAAATTTGAGCTAATAGCTGGTTGACTTGGTTTAGGCTTTTACTATATCTTTGGTGGCATTTCTCAGACAAAACCCTGTCATTGTGGAGCACTGCTAGTTTTCACAACCAAACTGTATTTTGTAGGCCCAATGGACCTAATTTATTTCACTTTCATTTACGCACTCTTGAAAATAACTTTTAACCTATCCAGAAGACATTTTTGACATTCTATCATTTTTCACTCTTTGGTATTATCTTAAGCATTGTTTTACCTCTTCAGTTGTTACTTTGTTAGACAAGGTAAGCCTACAATAGTAATCAGCCACTTCAGGATCTGTGATAATAGAAATGGAAAAAAAAAATCTTTCTTCTAAAGTTATAACAACAAAAAGATGTCTCTGGGAAAAAATCAAAGATTTTCACAGAAATATTTTCCACAAGTTTTAGTTGCTTAAACCGCCTACAGCACAAGAACCATCCATCTGAGAAGAAAATATGAGCTTCCACTCCATGTGCCTTTCATCTTGGCCATGCTTTGTGGGTACTTTTATAGATCTAACAACTGAATCTTCCTATATCATGTCAAATATGTCATATGTAAGGAAAGAAGCTACAGCACTGAGTTTCAGATGCTCTTTTAGCCCTTGTCACCTACTTGCCAGCAGGTTACCCAATTCTGGTTCTCTGAAGGTTTATCTGGATGCCCAGCATTAGAGACCAAGTTGTCCCACTACTGGAACATAATTAGTCAAACTACGTAAACTTAAGAATCTGTGAAATTAGAGATGAATGCCTAGCTCTTCCTCCCTCTACAATTTTAATAAGGCTGTAACACTAGACAAACATCCTCAGTAACCACTTTAATATTTTCTTTATAAAAATTCTCTGTTAGGAAATTTAGCTTGATCTGTATATTAAACTTCCTGTGATTACAGTGACTGCAAAATATTTGTGTTACGGAGAACTGTAAACCGAGAACAAAAATAAGCAATGCTGCAGCTAACTAAGGCACACAACTGGTCTGATCCAGAAAAGAAATCTCTTACAATTTTACCAGCTCTAACCACTTATCAGTATCTACTGACAAATAAGCAGAAGTGGAACAGTCTCTCAAAAGTGCACTATGTAGGCCATAACCTTTTTTTCCCTTAATAATTAGACTGGTACCATCTAGCTAAAAAACCACCTCTATTTTGTTGTTTAATGAGTCAACTCTAGGCCTATTAGAAGATGGGAACTACGTATATGAACTTAGTACTCCTCTACAGTTCTACAGAAAATCACTAAATAAATAATGACTGTAATTTAAAAGGGCTATAATTATTATTAAAAATAATAATATGGTGAGATATAGACAGTGCAGCTCCTGTGTCTTTCCATGTGTATTTTTTGTGTTTACCAGAAAGTAAGGCTCTATATGAGCACAGACAACCACACAGACACGTACAAATGTACATCCACTTAGATTTATAGCCTTCCATACCTTCCACAGTAAGCCTGCATTTCTGAGAGGTATGCCAAAGAACATTTAACCATATTGCCACTAAAACAGTATTGGAAACAACCACGATCAATGCCTCAAAACTTCCAGGCTAACATTTGGCTAGAAGTTTCTTGAGAAAAAATAGACTCAATCTTTGGACTCAGTGGACATTACATCAAATGTCCTTCATGCAGGCTCAAACACGACCTTTGACAGCAACGATGCAGACCTTCAGGTATTAGGAAATACTTGAAAGAATTCGAAATATTTGAAAGAATTTGAAATATTGATAAAGCAAGACCTCTGCACATGTTCACAAACTGTTTTGGAGTTCCACTCTATGCAATAGTTTTGACTTCACTGATGCTGCATTAATCAGCAAAATTTCTGGCTCATTATCTTCAGAGTTAATTTTAGTGAGCCCTGCTTATTAAACAGGGTTCATTCCCCAGTTCTCTAAGTTGAAATTGAGCATTTAAAACAAAAACTAATCTCATACTGAGGCATCACTACCCACTTGCTCACAAGATAAAAATATATTGTTATGAGGAGGAAAACTTGCATTTGGGGCCAATCACAGTGGGACAAGAAGTAAAAAAGAAAGTCTAGAAAAAATTATTTTTATAGTCAAATCTATGACATATTTTGCTAGTTTTCCACCCATCTTTTCACACTTCTAAAACTACACAGTTGTTACTAGATATCTTTTTAGCTGACAGTGAGTTAAGTGAAAAAGTTATCATCCACGACCTGTCCCAGTTGCTCATTAACGTCTTTCTTCTCCGTATGTTGCTGCCTCCTCAGATCCGTCAGCTTTACTGCATGCATAGCCAGTCCGGGTGCCAGCCAAAACGTTTAGTATCAGATTAAACTTTGTTTTAAAATGCAAGTTATTTGACAGAGACAAGTTAAGGAGAGGCTACAGATGCAATTCTACTGTCAGACAGGAGGATATAATAACTTCTGGGAGGATGTGATGAAGAGCTGCTGGGGTAGGCTTGGAGCCGTAATTTTTCCACCAAGCTCAGTGTCAACCAAGATACCATTTCAGACCATAGCTTTAAAGATTTGGAGGAAAGATGAGAGGAACAAGCGGCAGAATACCACAGACACAACAGTAAAGTCTATTAGAGATTGGCCATGGCTTTAAGAAAAAGCTCTGTCTTACGGAACTTAAAAAGAAAAAAAAAAAAGAACAAAATTCCTCAGTTTTCTATGCTATCTTACATTTATGGAACAGATAAAAACAACAAAAATATGAAGCCAGAAGGATTCTTACAGGGCAGGTGAGGGTATTTAATATTACTATGTCCTCACAAGATAAGGTTTATTCCAGGACTGGCCACATTCATAAAAGGAAGTAGCTGACGTGAAGCACTTACTGACCCCGGCAGCGTTTAAAATTAGGGCCCCTTAAGGAAACAGTCCAGATGCTTTTATCTTGGGGATTCCTAATTCTTCACTTTTCTTGGTCATCTTATGGTCACAGGAACCAGCTCCAGCATTTATGAGTCAGGTACATGTAAAGTCTGTCTCTAAGAGCCTATTTGTTGCCAAGCCCCACAGACCCAGTGGTAAAAATCAAGCAGTGGATTAGTAATTTGAATATGTATTTAACCAAGACTGATCATTAAATTCAAATAAGTGTTGCCTGCTATACAAGATAAAAAATTTCTCTGCTGCAGTGAGTAAGAAAATAGTGAATTCACCTTCTTCTTGGGCTCCAGACCAGTGCTCTAGCCAGAAGACTGTGCTGCTTCTCTCTGATCAATTCAAATAAAATTCATTCTCTGATCATTCCACAACACCTAGAAATGAAAAAGAGGATCTTACTGAAATGGCATGGGAAATATTAGTTTAATTTAGTCCCTCTTCAGTAACTGGATTAAGAGGTGTTTGTAGGCCTGGTTCTGTACAGGAGATCATAAATTTCAGAAGGGAATATCAAAGACACTTGCAAAGCAATGGTACTGTGATGCTATCTCTGCATCTTTAACCCTTTGAATTATAAAAAAGACTGGTAGTCACTAATAAACACCAAAGATATGCCTTGTTTTCTTTCTCCACAGTCAGTAATCTGTAATAAATTAAAACAGATGACACACTGGCTCCATGGTAAAGAAACAAAAGGTAGGAGTGAAGTAGCCACTTAGATAATTTCTGTCTGGACAAAACACACTCTAATTTGTTTCCCATGCTGGAAAAAACAAGCTAAATTACCCTTTGCCATTCAAAAAAGTTGAAAAAAAATAGGGGTTTCTAGGAGACACTGCAATAGCAAAAATGATACAATATTCTTGCCACTTTTAAGAAATAGAAACATTTGATTATTTTGAAGTAGCTGGCCAGAGCTGGCAGTTGAACTCAATTACAATTCCATCAGGTGCCAGCTGATACTGACATTATTCAATAGTGTTAGAGAGAAGATGGAATACAGTAGTCCATGCAAATTGTAACAGAAAGTATTCTCACTAAGATGATTCCTTGCCTAATAATAGGTCCAACATTGCAGATAAAGAAAATTTAAAACATTCATTAAAACTAAAGGGTAAAATTAACTTAGAAAAATAATTTTGAAATACTTTTTTTTAAAAAAAACACACTCCCACAGAACTTAGAGCAGATAAACATATAACATGGTATTATTCTTCTTGAAAAGTTCATACATAATTATAAAGTATCTTGGTTAATGCAATGTCCACGCTATTTTCAGTGTCCATCTGCAAAAGACCTATTTTCACCACACTATTTAGCATATTCTTGGGGGAAACAATAATAAGGTTGGTTGAGGGTTTCTTGAAAGGTTGCACAATGCACTACAGATGTAGCATTTACTTAGCATTATCAAATGCAGCTGCACTGGAAATTAGGAAAATATTAAGCATACACAGAAGTGAAGCAGTAGACTCAGTCGTTCAGGGTGGTTGGAGCTTCCTTTTGTTTAATGCCAGTTAGGCCCCAACCTACTGAGAAAAGCACTACAGACTACTATTTTCTGCTAGACCACACTGTAAATTCATGTTCTTAACTGTCGTGGCATGCCACTCAAGGGAAAAAAAAAGTAGTTCTAAACTCAGAAAAATCAGAATAAGGACTTTAAATTCTGCCCTGCTAAATAAGAGGGTTATCTTAGAAATTAAGGTAGTGTTTTAAACACACAAAGAAGCTTTTTCTCAACATTATTTTCTAGAATGTTCTCTGGTCCACCTGAGTCATTTTGCTTCTGGGGGCTTCAACTTCTTTCCTTCAAATACTACTCTAGTACTGAACAAATCTTTGGTCCTCCTGGTAATCAGACTCTATTTTCTTTATCTTAACCCAAGATATCATAAAAATTTTTTCACCTTCGCAGGTTCATCTTCTCCTTTGATCTTAAAGATGTCAAATGCTATAAATCAATTCTATTCTTGCCATTATGACAAGCAAGCCTTACTTATCCTTCTTGTGACTCCAAGTCTTGAATTTTTCTGTTCACTAATGCTCTTACCTCTCCACAAATACTCTTCGCTCTCTACAAAAATATACATTTCTAGAAGAAGGGGACTTGGCTTCATAATCAGTGCAGGTAAAAAAGTATCCTCCAAAAGTGAGTCTATCTGATTCTCTAATCTGTTTTCTGAAATTACTGAAGTTTGGAGTGGACATTCACATCCAAGATCACTAGAAATGAGTACAGCCTGTGTTATGTTGTCACACCAGGTACTTTTTGTTTTGTGATGTGACAAATGATTGAATGGCCTAAACTACTTTCACCATTTTACACACCAGTCATATTGCAATCTCATTGACCAATTTACTAACATTTCTTTCAAGATTTTTCTTGGTATAATATACCTCATACCTCATTATTTTGATTTCAGAATGTTTTTCTGAAATAGAAATAATTAGTCCATGCTTTTATTTAAAAAAAATATGAACATAACTTCATATTGTAACATACTGTCCCTATTACAGAAATATTCCTGCAAAAATGTTTTTACTATTCATACACAGCCTTAATACTTAATAGATGCAATGCATTCTCATGTCAAGACTATTAAAGTATATTGCTGAAGACTAAGAATTGTATTCGATCCCTATGAAAACACCATATAACTCCACAGAACTCAGCATGTTGTTATTTTTAAAAAATAACAAATGATAAAGTCAACATATGCTGCATATAGGCCTGCAGACCAGAGAATAAAAGAAAAAATGTAGGTTGAAAGGGACTTTTGGAGATCATCTAGTGCAGAATCCTCCTCAAGGCAGGGCTAACTTCCAAGGTAGGTTGGGTTGCTCTAGGACCTTGTTCAGGTGATTTTTAAAAACCTCCATGGAAGGAGGTCCCTCTCTAAGTAACTTGTCCCAGTGCTAAACTTCACTCCCTGTGAAAAGCTGCATCCTTACATTTAATGGGAGTTTCCTTCATTGCCACTTGTCATCACTGTCCCCCTGTCCTGTTGCTGTGCACCTCCTAGGAGAGCCCAGTTCTGGCTCCTTAATTTCTCCTGCAACCAGGTCCCTGTGGTGCCTTCTCTCTCATCTCCTGGCATAACAGACCTTCCAGCTCCTCAGTGGCCTCCCACTCAACATTTTACATTTTTTTAACCCCCTTCTTGTTTTGGAGTGCTGCAAACTGGGCACAGCTGTCCCACTGCATTGGAAGAGGAGAATCCCCTGTCGTGACCTTCTGGCCGTGCCCAGCCATTGGGAAACCTTCCTTACTGCAAGGACACATGGCTGCCTTGCCTGTAATTCACTGCCCACCAGAGCTCCACATGCTTTTCCATGGGACCATTGGCAGCTGGGCTGTAGTGTTGTGCTGGGTAATATCAAACCAGTTGCAGGACTTCTGCTGGCTTGTCTGTGTGAACAGTATTTATATAGAGTTTTGAGACAGATAGTCCTGTCCTAAGAAACTTAAGCCTAAAATAGGTGAGACAAGGAGATGAGACAGCATGAAAAATAACTGTTTGAGAAAGTCAAGCCATTAAAAAAAGAGGCCAGTTAAAAGTTTTGAGCAGGATTCAAAGGGAGCATAAAGACAAATGCAAATCCAGGAACTTCTGTTCAACGTGTGGGAGACAGATAATTGAGACACTCAAATCCAGACATGGGTGATAGGGATAAATAAAGCAATAGTATTAGAAAGTTACCTGGCCATAAGGCATAAGAATAGAAGAGTGATTGAAAGCAAAATAAGATTATGTACAACCTTAGGCATACAGCTCACTTCTTCATTCAGTTATTTATTTTTTCACTTCTGAGATTCCAATTAGGCAACATCAAAGATACCACAAGCTACTTTAGGTATAAAAAGGTCTTCAAAAGGAAAAGTAGTACTGCAGTCTCCCAGAGCTACCTGACAAAGAAGAGTTCAATAATCCTCTACTGCACTTGAGCAATGAGTGAGAAGTATAACCTTAAAATATAAGTAATGGAAAGAAATAGGTATGTGCCTGAAAGGAAATCTCAAATTCATCATGCTAAGCTTTCAAAGACAAACTTTAAACAAAATGGAGGTTGCTGAAAATATGTATTCATTTTGCTTGTGAGGAAAACGAATCTCTCATGCCTTTAGGCAGTAGAGAAATATGTGGTCTTTCAAACTGAAAAAGTGCAAACTGTAGAGGATCAGACTGAATAAATGTTAAGATGCCAGTCTCACAGGGCCTTTGGGAACCTACTCAATAACAATATTTTTGAGATGCCTCACACCGGAATGGTATATTTGTTATAGTTATTTACACCTTGCAGAGTAAGCTACTAAAAATGAAAGGATGTGTTTATGCATTAAGAAACAGAGACAAAGACAAAGGAAATATCTGTATAAGAAAATGTAACAGATATAAAGAGACCAGTAATTTTAAGTTAAGCTGAAAGGAAAACTAAACAAAAAACTGAAAACTTTCAATTGGACCATGCTATAAAAAAGATTAATGTTTTCCACTTAGCATCTTTCAAGTGTTGAAAAATTAGTCTGGTTAGCAAGGTTCTTTCCCTCAATTTATGCAAAGACTTGAAATGCAGAATTCATTTAATCCTCCTAGCAAGAAGAAACCTCCTTATCATAAAAATGGCAGAGGCAAGCAATTGGACAGAGAAACAATTTCCTAAATCTGTAAAGGTGATTCCAGCACTACTGTTATAGCTGTTGCTGATGGGACAAGAGTGGTATCCAACATCCAAAAGTGAGATTTATATGTCTGAAGAAGGCTTCTTGAGGAAATCTTGCTGTCAACACAGCTGCAAAGACCCATGCTTCCTGAATCAAGTTTTCTGTGCATTTTGTTCAGTCTACAATAATGATGGTAGCTGTGGAGAAGCCTCTTGGTCAGTATGATGGAAAGGTTAAAAACAACAGAAGCCATCTCCATTGCAAAAGTTCCTTCTGTGCTGTTGAGCAGGAGCGCCACTAAAAAGCTGAGGCTGTTGGCTGAGGATCTCAACACATCTCAAGGCTGGGATCCAACAGAGTATACAAATATACTTTGCCCTGGTGAGCCAAAATTAAGCAGAAGATAGGTATTATTTTCAATATGTATTGTATTGCTCATGATATCCTAAAAACAATTTATAAAAACTGATTATTGGGTCTAAGCCTGTAATCCTCTTTAGGAGTAAGATATCTACTGCATAAATAGTTTCTGGAGTAAAATAAGAATCAACCTCATTATGTGCCAAACTGTAAAACTAACGACATCTTCTTGTAAAAAGAAGATAAGGAGGCATAAAGAAGCTGACTCTGACACCTTTACTACAATAATCTGGACAATACTCCAAGGGGAGCAAAAAACAGGTTTAGTCATGCTCTTCTTTTCTTGTATCATATCCAAAAAAAGGTTTCAATCTCTTTCTTAAATGACATACTTTTACTTCATTATTGAATTCTTTATTTCATCACTTTTATCCTTTCCTTTCTTCTTTCTTCTTGTTTTAATCAATTGCTAAGATTGCTTAGCAGAATTGCACACCAGGTATACAACACTTCCTTTCATTGGCATGAGATATATGAGAGACAGGAGCTTAAAAGGCCAGTCACTATGTGCAGTCCATAAGCCAAAAATTTCTGCAGACAAAATATGTTCGCAGTTAGAGCAGGAATGGGACCAAATTACACTTAAATTATCCATTTAAAGTTATTTGTTTCAGCAACTAATCAAAGTCCATCTTTGCTCCAAATATAATGTTCTCTGTCAGGTATATTGATGACTCCACCAAAATGTTGCAAAGAACTTGGACATCTAATGTAGCTACAGCTAAAATAAAGACAGAAGCGAATATATGGAGTGGGAAGTAATAAAAACATCATGAAAAAGTATAAAAAGTCATGGAAAAGTATAAAGACATAAGGAAAAAGGGTGGGGAACTGGGAAGACAAAAACTCAGCAAGAACAATGATTCCTCCACCCTACGCAGCAATGGAGGTCCACACTTCCCCACCTGAGTAGTAACTGTCTGGTGCACAGGAATTCAGCAGGAACCCACATCCCAGTTATCAGGCATTATAATGTTCTTCCTAGAAGCAGGTTAGCCTTGCCCGTCTACAGTTTGTATTAGCCAATAAATCACTGCTGTGTACTCATAAATTCAGTGAATTCCTGCTTGCAAGTCTCCATGGATGGTAAAAGATGTTCAAATAAAAGTGACACTGTAGAGGAAGTGTTACAAAAGGTAAAAGTACAGTTTGATTAAAGAGGTATCTATCAGTTTGAATTTACTTATACTGCAGTTTTTCAAATAAGAAAATGAAGGTGGCCTTCAGGTTTCACAATGGATAAACAACTTTGCCACACTGGAAAATCAGTTCATATTTTTACTTCTGAACATTGATAAAACAGTATTTTTCAAACAGGCTACCTCATTTTGTAGCTGCTTGTGTGGCAACATCAGGAGATGATAGAGAAGAGCAAAGTATTTCCCTTTAGGGCTAACACTGTATGTGGACATTACAGGAATGTCAGTACCAAAGGCTTCAGTGTCAGAGTAAGATCACCATCAATCTTCAAAGATTGACTATACAGACTGACAGGCTTAAGAGCTTGTCTACAAATCAATTTGTATAGCATTCAGTTTTTAGTCCCCCTTTTCCAGAATACAGTGATGCCAAAATGTCAATGATCCTCAGAAGACAAAAGGCCATTCTATTTTAAAGTTCCTATATGTAGTTTACAGATGCCATAAACTTACTTCAATGTTTGTTAATATTTAAAAAAAATAAATAAAACCACCAACACCTGAGTCTAAGAGCTGTAGATGTGGAGGGGGTTGTATAACAAATCACATTAATTCACGAGCTTTAATTTTAATGAATATATTGAACTCCTGAACAAAATATTTGCAATCTGTGCTTTAATACAAGAGTCTTTTAATAAAACCACTCATCTTTCACCTGGTATGAAATATGAATGCTAAGTATAGAAACATTCATGGTTTTGGATTTCTGAAAAGTTAAGAAAAGTAATACTCTGGTTTTAAAAGCAAAATTACAGCTATATGTTGCAAATAAGTACCTGCACACAAGTCCCAAAACGTGTAACATCCATTTAAATGAGCCACGTGCATGGGAACATTCTTGAGTTTTGCTCTGCAGGGGAGTCACAACACTCATTAAAATATAATAAGCTCCACAATGAATAGAGCAAGTGCTCATTATAATGTAATGAGCAATAATTATCACGTAATGGTCCTGTGGAGTAAACTCATTGCATTCCAAGAATGTAATAACTATTTTTTCTTAAAAAAAAAAAAAAAAAAAGCCTACATGGGAGTTCCTCTTCTCTTCATTTGGAGCCAGGAAATATAGACATGTTGCCATGACATAGTACAGTTGACCAAACACACTACTGTAATGTAACAACACAAGCCAAATTGACTTCTGTAGCACAGTGAGCATTAAGAGCTTCAGGAAATCAGTCCTCACCTGACCTGAAGAAGCTCAAGTTCATAAGCCTTCAAGTCACAATGCAAGTCTATGTAGTCAACAAAACTCTTCCCGCTGGTTTTGCTTGAGAGTCATTTACAAACCTCATGACTAGGTTTCTGTCTAGGAGGCTACTTTTCAAAGGTGCACACAAAGGAACATCTCTCTGGCCGTCTTTTCCATTCATCTGCCTCACGATTAAAGAATGATTACTGAAATAAAGGTGCCCTATTTTTCTTTCCCCACATCCAGCTGGTTGCTCCCTCCCTTTTCACTGTATTAGAACCGGAACTTGCCAAACCTTCGTATAAAGTGACATAGTTCTCTAATCTGGCAGAAAATTAACCTGAAAAAAAAAAAAAAAAACAACCAAAAAACCAAAACCCAAACAAACAAACAAAAAAACCAAAAAAATACCCCAAGCTCTACAAAAAAGCAGCAACTTTTTTGCCAAGTCATCTTGCATAAATCCTCCATAAACTCCTCTATGGTCTCAGGGGTTCACTTCTCCAGTAACACACATCCATCTACTGATGCAGTCATTTATTTGAGCTGGATCTGAGAAACAGAAAAGCCTCCTAACTTTCTCTAAATTCTCTAAACCTAGAGCAACAAATTTACAATTCACAAGCCACGTGCACTGCCAGGCCAACTCATTTATGTCCCAAACTGGGGACTGACCCACAGTACTCTGCTGGCACTGGGGACCAGCTTCCTATCTATAACCCATGCAGAGCCTGCATGCTCATAACATGCCTGGTGAAGGCCTGGGAAGAGGTTGCTGCTCCTTGAAGGCACCTCTGAGAGCAGGTCCCATCATCTGCTCTAGGAACAGTACCTGCCTTCCCACAATGCTGCTCCCTGGGGCAACCCTGGGGGACCCACTGTGTGTTAATGCACCGTGAGCCTTATGCCTAGGATAGCTGAGAATATACAGAATAACAAATAAATCCAGTTTATTTAGGAAACACTAGACCTTGTATGAATCAATTGTATCGTGAATACTTTGCAGTCTTTACCTGACACTAAAAGAAGCTCTACCAGCTAGAAATGTTGAGCACCACTTGAAAACATATGTTTGCTTGCAGATTGTCTTAGCACTTTCCAAAGCCACTTAGAAGGGTTCTAATACAAAGCTATGTTGGATTTCAAAGCGTTAGCTGTGCATTCATTGAAAAAGAATGAGTATAAGAACGAACATTACATTTCTTCATCAGTTTTCTAAAAGAAGCCTTAGATGGTTCACAATTGAAAAAACCCAGAAGAAAAACCCCAATTTAACATACAATGCTACATGAACTGATTATTTTACACCTTCTGCCATGCAAATATAAAAATATTTAAGATCTTTCTAAGCTGAATAGGCAAGATAATAACTCTGAGCTCAAATTCCCTAATATGAATGCAAGAATCTGTGCTTTAATGAACAGCAAATATCTAACAAATTTTCTTCATCAGCAAAGTGTGTGGAAATTGCATGTAATAAATGAAGTGTAGCTTTTTTTTATGACTCCAGTAAGAAGGCTTATTATTTATTAGAAAGAACAAAATGTAAAACATAAAAGAAATAGTGATTGAGGACTGTAATCCAGACATAAATTAGTTTCTTTTTTATTTTTAAATATTAGCAGTTCCCATGGGCAGTTAATAGCTTCCATGCTACAGTGCTGCTCATATGCCCTAGTTTTATTTCACCTCTTCTGAAAGCCAAGATTTTACACTTAGAAGAGTCAGCAGTTCCCAGGTGCTAATACAATATATCAGTGTTAAAAATACCTTCTTACAGTCAAATCAAATCTTTCACACTATTGAACAAACTAAAGGAGCTATCTCCCTTGTAGCAACTACTTTTTCCTTCAAATATGCACAAACACTTGAATCTGCACTCCAACACCCTCAAAAATAATAGCGACACTTTTCCCATCCTACCACTATTGCTAAATTATTACAATTTTTACTAATTATAGGAAGATTCTCTACTGAAGGAGCACTTGTACTTTACAAATTTTACAGGATTCACTGAATCAGGGTCTCAAACCTGGTTCTGATTATCTCAAATGCTTGCCCTACTACTACAGAGATGGTCTCCCTGTTGCTATATTTTTTAACTATTTATTCTATCAATTTGAGTACCATCAACAGCAGAATACGACAGGAAGTTCAACTGAATCCTAGCCAGAAATCCAAGCTTAAGAAATTTCACCCCCGGCCCCAATTCCAAGTGCCAGCTTAAGCCTCATTCTAACAAGTTCCCTATACCGAAATAGTGCTTACAAGGAAAAGACAGAACAAAACTATTTCCTCTAGGCAAGGCATAATTATTGATAATGAAAGGCACTTCATAGTCTCTTGGACAAAAAAGATTTTCATTCACAGCTCTCCCACCGCTCAGTGAGAGTGAGATGTGAATTAAACAGAATTCAAATATAAACGTATAACTTTTGTATAACCATGTATTACTCATTCAGTTAAGTGGTCTAGTCATAGAATATTATTAAAACTGAATAATTTAATTTAATTATGGAAATGCACATTCCAGCATGTGAAAATAAGCAGACTTGGGTCAAATAATAGCTTATTGTACTGCTACATGATGTGATCAATAACTTTTACATGCTTTGTGAAGTACCAAGCATCACTTTTTAAAAAAAGCTGATTTCCATTTCCTTTTACGTTCCCAAAGAGTATCTGTGTGAGTGTGTAAATATATATGCATCCATTACTGTGACTAAAGGGCTTAATGGCAATTAATTATGAAACAATACAGTGCATGATGGAAAAACTGGAACAGGTTGCTCAGAGAACTTGTGGATGCCCCATCATTGGAAGTGTACAGGGTCAGACCAGACAGAGCTTTGACCAACTTGATCTGGTGAAACATGTCACTGCCCATAGCGGGGGGGGGGGCTTGATTATTTGATCTTTACAGGTAGTCAATCAAATACAGATTTGGTCATTTTCAACAGGAATACTGCACAGGAAGACATGATGGGCAGTACTTAGACCACCTACATTTAGGCATGTACTTCAGTTCAAGCTACCTACGTCACCAGCAGGAAGAGGTTTCTCCACAGAACAGTTCAAAACAATTCAAGTGCAAGATCCCACCACATCACGTGAAGAACCTGAAGCTAATTGATTTGCAATGTCTCGTCCATTGAGCCAGGCTGACAGGATAACCAGACAAGGATGTGGCAGTCCCCAGTTCCACCTCCAGCAGGCTGCCCTAAGGAAGAGCATGCCCATTCTACCGTCTCACTCCTCCCATCTGCTAAGTCAAGGCAATATGACTGATCCTTCTAGTAAAGTACTTTCAAGGTTCAATGTTACAGACTGTGCAGCACTACACAGAACAAAAAATTCTCACATGTTGCCAGAGTCCTATGGCAGATATGTAGCCAGTACCTGAGTTAGCTTGGATATTTTTATACAATACTTCACAAACACCCTTAAAAATCCATCCATGCAAGCACTGGATAAATTATATTGAAACCTAGGTCAGGTGGAATGAGGATGGAAAAATATGTCTGTGACCTAAATATATTCCCCTTTGCAAGAATATTTGCTTTTAAAAGAAGCAAATAGTTTCATAAAGAGTTGGGAGTCAAGTTTGTAATTCTAAAATAATGCTCTGCCTTTCCTATTATCTGCTCAGGTTTGAAGTAATTCCACAAAAATATAAATGGCAATTGCCATCATGCAAAATCATGATTCTTACAGGCCTCAGGCATCTGGTAAATGTATTTTCAGTATAAAAAAGAACTGCAGATGTGCAAACGCCACCAGGTGCCCATCAGTTACTTAGAGCTACATGACTATGCTCTTCTGGGTGACCTCAATGCAAAAAGACATTCTTTAAAAAACAAACACACAAACAAAAAAACCAAACCCAAACTAACAACTACTTCTCCCCACAAAAAACAACTCAGAGATAGGAAATGAGGCTAGTGCATGAGACTTTGAGGATTTGAAGGGAGTGTAGTAACTCTAGCATGTGTAGCATTACCTCACTCCCTTCAAATCTCCAACTGGTTTTATTTAAATTCCTGTTGACTCTCTATCTGCATATTAAGAGCAGTCCAAAAAAGTAATGGTACATTATTTAAAGCATCTCAGTATCAGTAGTTTATCTGACAAATCCTGGTTTTGGAGGGAAAAAAGTCTCATTCTGCCAGTCTCATTCTTCCTTCTCCTTTATTTGTTCTGTAATTATTGTGCAAGGTTCATGTCATATATGAAGTTACAGTGTGCTTCAGGGACTTGTCTAAGATTGCCCATGAAGTAAGTGGTGAAATTAAAGCAATTCACCCTGATTTATCACTGGACTATACACTCTTTAAAATAGAACACAGTCAACCACGGAAAAGAAGTTTGCTGCTATAAATAATGCTAGTGAAATTTTCATGCTGGATTATATAAAACTTTGTAGGCAATTTTGGGGTTTTCATATTATTTCCATTTATGACCTTCATATATGCATCTCCTTCCTCCAGGAGAAGATGAATGGAATCTCTTCTATGAATAGAATCCCTTTATATTGTTTTTTTTTTTTTTTTTTTTTTTTTTGCTACGTATTTCCTCTCCTTCCTGTCATATTAGTTGCCACCTTTATTTTGCATTTTCTACAAGCAAACCATGCCCTAACATATTATGGTGGCTGATTTAGCTTAGGCCCCTTTGCAAGACAGGTCTGACAGAGCTAACTAGCTGTTAACTGTCCAAGTTGGAGCTCATGTTCATCTGCATGGAACAGATAACTCACTGGCATTTAAGTTGTTTGATTCAATCTGATAACATTGATAATTTTCAGCACTAGTTGTATTAGCAGAAATGTAGTCCTTACCCAGAGCAGGAGCTTCCAGACATGGAACAAGATTTTCATACCCTTCAAATTTCATTTATCAGCCTGAGATGTAGGTTGAAGTCTCCCATACAACTATGTTGAGAACTAACAACTCAGTTACTCACATTTTAAATGTGTTTATTTCTAGTTGTTGATAAATATCCAGTCCTTACTAACGCCAGTGATTAAAGACAAAACGATTTCTTGATTTATTTTTTTTTTATAATCACTTTTAAATACAGAATGTTTCTTGAAGGGTGTTACATAAATGTTGCACACCACAGGAATGTTACTCCTGGTACAGTAACAACTGGCACGCACACATGCACTCGCACACAATTATTTCGGATGCTGAAGACATTTATCCCCAGTTGTTTTATAACATTGCATATGTTCACCAGAACTATTACCATGAGCTAGCACAAAATGCACCAACCAAGTGGTTGAATTAGAGTCTCTGCATTGCAGGACAAAAACACTATACAACAAATAATTTAATGTAGGTAGTAAAGAATGTTGCTCTTAAATTAAACTAACTGAGGAATTAAACAGGTCAAAATATTTCAACAGGCATTTTGTCCTAATAGCAGAGTCAGAAATCCTACCCTGGTGAAGCTTTATACCATTCTCAGCACCTACAAGTGAAAGGAATTTAGTTTTGAATCTCATCTGTAAATGGTTCAGTCAGCAACACAGTGCCCCCTAAGCCACACTTGTGCACTGGATCTGCTCCTATTTAAAGGAAAGTGCTGTCTGACACACTATTTCTCCTGTCGCTTTTTAGAGGTAGGAGGTAGCAGGAGTGGGTTAGTTTGGTTTATTTTGGTTTGTTGTTTTTTTTGTTGTTTTTTTTTTTTTTTCTGATCGCTTGCTTGTTTTCCTAAGTAGAGACGAAAGGAAGTTATCTATTGGAGCCCTTAGGTAGGATAATTGGTGATTTTAACTAACTACAAAAGAAAACGATTACATTGTTTCCATAGGTTCACAGAAAAAAAAAAAAAAATCCACACCTTAATTTGCATTAGGTAACTATAATGTACAATGTCTTCTTCAGAAAAGTCTGAAATGAAATATTCTGTCAAGACAGTAGAGTAGGTTAGGGAAGGCTTTGGGTTTTTTCTCTAAATCAGTCTTTTTACCTTTACAGTTAGGCAAAATGCCAAAAATATGCCAAACTTTTAAATTAATTTAATATTTCCCCTGGAGACAAACATTTATGATCATCCCAGAGAAGGACAATTATTGCAGAAGGAAGGCTTCAGTGCTTTCACAAAACTGCATATGATTGACTGCTGCACAGAAGTAAAGCTTTGGAAATGTAGAAGCTATGCTTAGTGTCTTGGAATGAAAAATAAAATCTGTACCTTGAATAGAGACAGTGATTTTATCACCTGTGCTAACTGAAGTCATAATTTTACCTGTGTTTTCCACCGTATTTCTTCTGATCATGAAAAACTAATGGGGCGTAGATGCTCATGAAATCGGATTTATCCCAACCCCTAATCTGAATGCTGAACTACATAAAAACATGAGAAATGTTCATACAGCTTTACAAAGACTCACTCAGAGAAATACATGCAGGGTGTGCATTTGCCACGTTTCATTGGCTTCCATACCCTGTCCTCCTTGTATCTTGTCACTCATGTACACAAACCAGACTCTCTACAAGCACACACAGACATACACAGACAGAGAGAGGTTCAGGACTACGTTGTTTGCAAAGATACACATTAGTGAAGTCATCCTGAGGAACTCCTTGCTTGCAAAACCCCTCAGTTCCAGACCACTGGCAGTGCAATTGGTGAAAATGCAGCGTGAACTAAAGGCACATAGTAGTTTTTGTTCATCAAGAAGGATACCATAGGGGTGGGCTAGGAGGAAATGAAAAAAGGACTCATTTCTGGCTGTGCATTATTGACAGTGCCCTTTACATGAAGTAAAGTTGGGTCACTGCTGAAGATTTACAAGCAGCCAACGGTAAATCTGCAAGAGGTCTTTTTTTTTTTTTTTTGCTGTGATTTCAATCCTCAGTTATCACATGATATTAGAGACATGAAAAAACCCCCACCAAAACCTGAAACTGCTATTCAAATATCAAGCTTAATGTTCTTCACATACAGTTTCCCATGGCGTGCTTTTTGTATAGAAAGGCTCACATATGTGAGTTGAGATACAGAATCTGCCTGCCATCACCATTAAAATGCATCTGCACATTATTCGCGTAAGTTAAGCAGCAGAACCGTAGGTATTACGAACACGGTCACATACAAACACACACACAGAGCGTCACTACCTTTCTATGCCTGTATTTTGCAGATCCCTTTGTAACTGCCTCGGATAAGCAAACGCGATTCTATAACCCCACAAGGGTAAGGTTTACGTACCAGCGGTAACTTTAAGACAGACAAATTACAGGTTGTGGACCCACTGCGATAGCATTATTGCACAAAATATGTTGCACTGCTTAGAAGGCTGTGTTAGCAGCACCACTGTCCAGAAATATCCTTGTTGCCACATATCAAAGTGTCATTTTATTTAAGCCTTACCTTGGCTGACTTGCCCTAACTGGTGACAAGGCACTTTAATTTATAAGAAGCAAATGGGGACTTTTCGCAGTGCTGGCGGCACAGCTGCTCGCCGTCCTCAGAGAGGCACCCGGCCCCGGCTCTGCGTCCCTCGGAGCCCTCAGCCCCGCACCGCCGCTCCTGCAGCGCCCGCAGCCCGGCCCATTGGCC
>JAHREE010000508.1:1799013-1815030 GCA_033628505.1 Tringa tobata
GGGCTGGGTTGGGGGTGGGGGGGGGGGCTGGGAGTGCAGGGAAGGGGCGCGCCGCCGAAAGCGGGCAGTACGGCACCGGCCGTGGCAACCCGGCGATAAATTTTCCTGTTTCTGTGCAAAGTCGTCACAGCCTGCTAAACATTCGGCAACCGGCTCGTTCATCAGCTATCCACATGGTCCGACGGCGCCTGCAAGATCCAGAGTGAATGACGCCCTTTAATGCCTCCTTCCAATGATGCTGGGGTACTGGAGCTTTCATATTGGCCAGCCGGCCCCTTCCAGATCAGCCCCACACTCCTTTAAAGATTTCCTGCCCTTTAGCACTCCTATATTCATAGTACTACACTGTAAACTGTAAGTTGGTGCATAATTTATGTCCTTTCAGGCTGGTTTGGATCAAGGCTGGTTTGGCTGATGCACAAGTAATTCAAAAATCTGGACCTCGAATAACATCTTTACTCCAAACACACCTTATTTGGAATTAAGATTAACGGCATTCTCCTGATTCAGGGTTTCTGTGTGTCAGACTCTGCTTATCCAACCTGCTAAGGCAGTGTATTAAAAGTGTAATTAACATATAAGTGAAAGCCCTGGCACATGCCCTACTGGCACAGAGGATCCTTGCTTCTAGCCAGCAGGATGTGTGCTCTGGAGTGAGCCATGAAATCCAAGCGTGTTTGAATCCCAAAGCCCAGGCAGGAAATGGCAGGATGGAAGACAAGAAAGCCACCGGTTATCAGTATTGCGGCTCAGAAGCAGCATCCAAAGTATAAATGATAGGCACCCCATGTATAAATGATCTAGGTTGGAAAAGGAGAGATGAAAAGAGTAATTCTACAATTTAACATAACTGGAAGGGAAGCGGTTACACCAGATTAGATGGAAAGAACAACACTGCTCACTGACATCACTTGAATCAAAGTCGGGATAAAATCCAGTGCTGGATTGTGAGAACTTTTCGAACAAAACCACTCCGAGCTGTTCAATGATACACACTAAAAATGATTTTGCAAGTAGGGTAGGGAACTGAAGGCAAGAGGCAGCTAGGTGTTTGAATTTGGGGGATGTAAGCTCTTGGAGGGAATGAAATAGAAGCTGTTTCCATTTGCTATTTATATATCCTCTGGCTTGCAACTGCAGCACATATGAATCAATGCTTTAATACACAGCCTTCAGAATGTTCTCTCTCATGCAACTTCTGTTAGGTTTCGCTTAGCTCCAGATTCAGATCTCGTGACCTGGGGGATGGGCTGTTTTTATCCAGATGCATTCAGTATTTTACTGCACTACGAGAGAGGCAACTTTCAAATCTCCTTGTCAGGGAGGTAGTTACATTAGTAGCATGGAGAGGAAAAAAGGAGAGAAAAAAAGGAATTAAAAGACATCACTTCCCTTTTATTCTCTGAAGATCCACATAATTTCACATGAAAAAAAAAAATCACACCAAGCTGCCCTCCAAAGACACCTTCTTCCCTACTTAAAATGAAAGGGCAAAATGCAAGGATACCTTTCCGCCTACCAACCATTTGATGAAATGCTGCTTAGGTGTAACAACCCAAGGCTACAGCTGAAACTCAAACATTTTCTCTTAAGGTATTGTTTCAGCAATTTTCTGTGAATAAGGCAGAATTGTGAATATACACCAAATACTCAGAGCATGTCATCAATTAATTTGTTTCTGCAATAAGAAGTATGACAAGCAGAGAGAAGTCTTGATGTTCCAGAAAAGCATTTAAAAGGAGAAAATCTACAGAGTTTTTTCTTCTGTTATATATAATAAATATATCCATATACATTCATAACTACGTATTTCAGAGACTTCTTTCAGGCAGGAGCAAAGAGATTATAACCAGTATTGCAGACTAATTTGGTATTAAAGGGCCAAAGATTTTCTTAACAATTTAAAATTATGCCATTTCAAGGAAGTTCGAAAAAATTAGCCTCAATGATCTCTGACATTTCTTTTAAGCCTATTTCAAAACTAAATACTGAGATTTGGTGTTACTGACATTAGGTCAATCCTTTCTTCAGTTTGAATGTTGAAAGAATCTAAATTTGTCATGGGGAAAAAAATATGATTTTTTTTTCATGAAAAGAACCTCAAAATGAAATTATTGTCTGGGACCGTAGTGGTATTGCCAGAGGAATTCCAGGGAAATTTGGGTATAACCCATGTAGTTATTGCGTGCATAGGGTTTAATTCCTGAGTCCAGTAGTCTTAAATAATTCTAGCAGTATATCAAAACACAGAACTTTGTAACTCACATTCAGAAAGTTCCCTTCCTAGACTTGAGAGCTTGGGAGATTACAGGGAGTAGAATAAAGAAAGGCCTTGTTTTGTACCTTCTAACTTGTGGACTTATATGTTTAAGAGCAATATTGAAAAGGAGGTGGACTAGTTATGAGGAAGCATATATAACTGTACCAAAAAACCAACAAAATTTCTAGAGATTTCTTTTTCTTAAAAAAATAAGTTATTCTTTTGCTGCTATTGAAACTCTCTTTGTTAGATAACAGCTCCAGTTAATAATTTATAGAATATGTCCACAAAACCAATCTCTCTTTGTTGGTACTTAATATGCTAAACATGTATTGATCATCTTGCAGGTAACTGCTAGAGAACTGATCATTCAGCTAACATTCAACCAGTTATAAAAAGACTAAGTGGTTCATTAATACATAAAGTATTGAAAAATCCAGGTCATTTATAGATTACCAATTTTCTGTACACTAGATACCTTAGAAATACCTAGGTTTGTACTGAGATAAAGATGTTGCCAAGTTCAGTCTAACTCTTCCTTATTCTTAGGCACGTGCACTCTAATAGCTGTAGTCAAAGAAAATGAGCACAGTCGCTGCCAAGAACCTCTGCTCGCACACTGAGAACGATTGTACAGGGATTTTTCATGTTCTTGTTCAAAACCACCAGGGAATATGCCAGTTACCCCCACCCCCAGCAGCAACTTTCCAGTCTTATAAACAAATTACAAAGCACTTTCCTTTTTTCCTAGAGTGAAAGGGGAAAAAAAAGTATACTACCATTGCATGCCACCAATTTCACAATGCATGAAGAGGAAAAACACCACCTCTGAAAACAAATAGCAGTTAACAATGGCTGTGTAACTGCTTACGTTTTCTTTCTTTTTTATTTTTAAAAAAACTAAATTAAATCATTATTTTTGTTCTCAGCTGCAGTGCGTAAGAACCAGTCCCAGCAATATGCCTAGGAACAATGACACTCCCTCCAACTGCTTTCCCTTCTTATTTGACAAACACCTTTTATTCACACAGAGTTATTACCAAATATTCCTACAACTACTAATATATGCAGAAAATAATTTTCTTTAAAGTTTGTATGTGATCTACTAATGATAGTTCTTTAGAAATTATAATCTGAAAATATTTCAATAAGTGTAATTAACAATTAATCTTAAAGAGTTTAAAAGTAAAATATGGCAAGTAGGATATAAAAATAATGTATATTATTTCATGATGCATCGCAATCAAACATAATTGACTCACCATACCACTGCTATTTCTATGTAGAAGAGGAGAGTAACAAAACATACCAATACAAAAATAATTTTGAAATAAAATGCATTCAAAATATTGTTGCTTTTCTATCTTTAGATTTCTAATAGAAAATCATACCAAAATTGATCACAGCGGTCAAATTTTTCATTTTTATCTAAATGACATTTTCTCATACAAAATGGTAGGACAGAAATTTTTTACTCTGTCTAGTGGATGAATACACAACGGAGCCATCTTCATGTTCCTGATGAAGACCCTCTGTAGGGTTCCCAGATCATACCTACTCTCTATTGTGGTTTGGTTTTGGTTTGTTGGGGTTTTTTTGTTTGGTTTGGTTTTTTTTTTTTTTTTTTTTAATTTGGTAATGTGCACAAATACTCAGAGAGAATTCCTATTCCTATTAAGACAATTCATTTTACATACGGTCTCTCTGAATATTCTTTAAGCCATGTATTTTCTCTAAAAAATTAAAATAGTCAATTAGAAAAAATAAATTTTTAATACAGGTTAGCAATGTAGTGTAGTTCTACGCAATACTAATCTCAGAGGAATGGCAATACTGCTTGATACTAACTTGGCTCTGTCTACACTAAGCATCACTGGAGTATTTTCTAATAAAACAACAACAGCTGTTCCTAGATATATGGTGCCAATAACAGTTGCCAGTCACAGAAAACTTGTGATAATATAGTAATTTGCCTTTAGTATTGCATGAAATGACAACTAAAACATACTGACAGGACTTCGAGAAAACAACATAATAGCTGGAATTTTGCTACCTGTTACCATAAAAATGAGCTAATCAGTCCCTCTCCAAATGCAGAAAAGCACAGAAAAAAATACAAAGGGCAACAAAAGAATAGCACAGCTTTTCAGTCTCTCAGTCTTTGCATTACAACACCAAGAGAAAGACAGGAAAGAAGACTCAGCTGAAGGCAGTGAAGTGATTGACTTAGATATTAGTAAATCCTTCCGCCCATCCTGTGGAGTTCCACATTAGCATATATAATAGACACCATTCAATCAAGAAACTTACTTAATAGGCATGTTTCCTAGGAAACCAATATAACCCTGTAATTGTATATAATGCAGTGACCACTGTAAAATGAGCTGCTTCCTGGTAACTTTATAAGATTTACATGCAATAGGCAGCTTTTTTGTAAGTTTAAGCCTGGTAAGGAAATAATCCTCGTGTTTCTGAAACTAATATAGGCAAAAATATTCCTTTTTTCTTTTTTTTCATAGGCTGATATTAAGTCCTCACAGGTCAAAGTTCTTTCTGGATTGTTGCAAATGGTTATTTAGATACTCTATATATCAGCTGATTACAAAGATGTCTGATTTCAAATTATGAACATTATATTTGGTGGAATTTGGGCTCTTAGAGCTGGTAATGAGATACAGCCTTCTCTACTGTAACAGGAGCTTTAATAAATTTTTGCTTAGAGGTAGGTAAATACTAACAGGCAAAACCTCCCGGGACATTCTAAAGACAGATTTTCTAATATGATCCTAAAGGACATTATTTCTGGGGCACATTATGTACTTTTTATCTTTACTAAGATAAAGAAATTGCTTCTCTTAGAATCAGCATGCAGTATGCTAACAGCAGATCAAAAAAGAGAACTCTAAAATGTTACAAGATGATGCTGAGATTTCTATTCAAGTGAGAATATCCTTTCCATTACAACCCTAATGCTGAAACATGCTGAAGCTATGTTAAGAAGAAACTGGATAATTTGTGATGTAGAATCTTCCCTGGGACTTAGGAGCCTCCCCTGTACTATTTCTGCATGCGCTACCAGCTATTCTTTTTTACCACTTCTTGCCAATATGAGGATTTGCCCAGATACTGATTTGCTCCTTGCAAAAATGTGGTCAATAACTTTAAAATGTAAAATACCTTTCAAAAAATGAGAGAGTCAATGAGGTCAGAAGGGACCTCTGGAGATTGCCTAGTTCAACCAGCACCTGCTCAGAGCAGAGTCAACTGCTGCAGGTTGCTCAGGACTGTGTCTAGTCAGACTCTGAATATCTCCAAGGATGAAGACTCCACCACCTCTCTGAATAACCTATTCCAGTGTTTGATAACCCTCACAATGAAAGATTCTCTTCTTATGTTTAAATACAACAATATGTGCTTGTTGGTTCATGCCCTGCCAGTGGGTACCACCAAGAAGAGTCTGGGTTCCTCTTCTTTAGCTCCCCTCATCAGGTATTTACACATTTTGATAAAACCTCCCAGAGCCTTCTCTTCTTCATGCCAAACAGTGCCAGTTTCTGCTCTGCCTGGCATGATGGATGGCCTGATCCCCTAATGATCTCAGTGACCCTTTGCTGGACTTTCTCCAGTCTATGCATGTCCATCTTGTACTGGGGAGCTGAGAACTGGACTCATTACTCCAGATGATACTCACCAGGGCTGAGGCAATGGATGACCTCCCTTGGCCTGCTGGTGATGCTCTTCTTAATGCAGCTGAGGATGCTGTTAGCCTTCTTTGATGCCCAGGGGACAAATTTGCACTATATTTGTAGTAGTTATATTTTGTAACTATATTGAGAACTAATATGGACCAAAGTTGAATTTTGAAAATTACTGAACTATTTAGCAGAGATCTTAGTTGTTGAATCACCCACAGCTTTTGGGACAACTGTATTTAGTACAGGGTTGTAGAATCAATTACTATCTAATCCCAGTGTTTCCATTACTTGGATTAACCTAGTTTCCGATTAGAGGAGAAAAAAAGGATAAATCTGAGTAGAACTCTGAAGAGGAAGAAACTGAGGGGAAGTGAAACTAAGCATAAAATTCTTGGTTGCTTCCATATTCTGAAAGCTTAGATTCACATGTTTTTCATTTAGAAGTGTCAAACAAGAAAACAAGGTTGAAGAACATATAGTGTAGTCCTCAGGGGCAGCCTTAAGGTTCTCTAACCATTGAGGGTTCTCCCCTACTAAGGGTCACTGTGTAGACACAGCATCCTTCCTATTCTCAAGTGCCAGGACTGGTGCTAGTATGTCCCCCTCTGGTGTACTTAGTGCAAGTGTCAAATCATTAAGAATTTACTGAAGGTTTTAAAATACCAGTGGAGATGAATCTCTGATATCACCAAGGTAAAAGACTCCCCCTGCCTTGCACTTGAGACAACTGAAGAAATGGAAACAACAATCAAGAAAAAAATTCATTCTTATTCTGCTTGTTTTTACCCGAAGAAACAGTCTGATTCCACAAAACAGTAACCTGCTCCCATTTCAGAAATGTCACCGACTGTCATTTATTTAGATTTTTTTTAAAACACCTCCTACTAGTATGCTTCTCAGGATGTGCTTTTCTTCTGCCAGTTACTTATTATTGCTCTCTAGAATTCTTTAGAATTAATAAAAATGAAGAATATCACTAATATGGTCTGTTTCATAGGCCAAATAAGCAATGAGAAATAACCTTATGCTAGATGGTGACAAACAATGAAGTAGAGACATATGTTTGTTCTGTTCCCCAAACATAAACAGAACACAGATCTTCCCTGACTAATAAATTTACTTTCATTTTAATTAAAACAGAACATTCAGTTACATTTCCTCTGTTCTGTCAAAGAATTAAATAGATAAATGGCTAGCAGGGGAAAAAATGACAACATTCTCTTAGTGCCCCAATTGTACACATAATCGATTACAACCCATCTGTTCACTAAAGGTGACAGAAGACACATCATATAAAGCTTTATTCTCGTACAAAAGCTTGCTAAAGTACTTTGGTTTTGATCCCATATCTTCCAAAATGAAAGAAGTTTTTCACAAAGTAGAAATGTTTGGTATAACATTAGATAAATTATTGTTATTTTTTTACTCTTCTGATTCTTTCTACTGTTAAATCTAAACTACTCAAGAGTGGCTCTCTCAGAGAGAGAACCATTGGTGGTTTTTATTCCAACAGTTAAGGGCTCCTGTATTTGGTAATCTTAATTTCTTGGCTTTCAATAATTTTAAAGAAAATCTGATCAATGTACTGATAAAATGTCCCATCCTTCTGATCTCTCATTCTTTCAAACTTGATAGAAATATGTAAGTAAACTAAAGACATACAAAATGGGACAGGATGCATCCAGCAGTGTTGAGTGGAGTGACTGCCATCACTTGGAAGATACTCCCTGCTGTCTATTAAAAAAGCAGAGGCATTCCCCAGCAACTGAAAAATGGCAAAACGTATCCACATTCCAAAAACAGTGAGAAAGAAGATCCACAGAACTACAAGGCTGATCAGCCTTACCTTAATCCCTACCAAATTTATATAGAAAATCCTCCTAGAAAAGATTTCCAGGTTTATGGACAACAACAACCTGATTTTGAATAGCAAGTATGGATTTACCAAGAGCAAATCCTGCCTCACTGACATCTTCTATGATGAAACGACCAGATGTAGACCAACAGAGCAGCGTCGATATCTTTCCTTGACTTTAGCAAGGCTTTCAGCAGAGTCTCACATAGTATCCTCATAGCCAAACTAAGGGCTTATAGGTTGGATGGACCACAAGGTGGTGGAAGTGTGACTGGACTGTAAGACTCTGGGAACCATGTTTCTCAAGAGTTGATATTGGTTCAGCTACTATTTAGCATCTTCACCATCAACATGATCGGTAGGACAGGATGCAAGTTGACACATAACATCTCATTGGAGGAAGTACTTAATGCACTGTAGGGATAGAATGACATTCAGAGGAACTCAAACAAGCTGTGGTATGACCAATGAGGTGGCTTGGATAATGGAAGATCTTAGAGAGGCTGCATGGGCTGGGCCTGTTCTGCCTGGAGAAGAGAGAGAAGACGCAGCAGATGTAACTGCCGTCAGCACCAGGAAGGGAGGAGTAGAAAAGCCATAGCCAGACTCTCCTGGGAGGTGCGTAGCAATAGAATGGGACAGTGGTCACAAATGGCAACAAAGGAAACTCCCATTGAACCTAAGGAGGCAGCTTTTTAGAAGGAGCAAGGTTAAACCCTGGGACAGGTATTACAGTACGATTTTCAAATGATTTGGAGACTTTCAAATGACTTTTGGAGAAACTCAACCGGCCAAGATCCTAAGCAATCCAATTTAATTTTTAAGTAAGACGTGCCTTGAGGAGGGCTTACAGTCTAAATTTTTCTTTGAACCTTCAAAACTAAGCTAGAAATCTTAAAAAAAAAAAGACCAGTTCTTTCTTTTTCCTTTCCTATATTGACAATAAAAAAATATTCTCCAATTAGGCACATGCTTTGCATTCAAGAGAGTCATACAATGAACCAGCCAGTCTCTTATTTCTCATGTGGTAAGAAATTCTGTTCTCAATTGGCTGGGCTGAAGACCATTAAGTCAAATTCTTGGCTCTATAGGATCAGCAATGAGAAAAGGAAAATAAGATCAGAAACTTGTATTTATTACTAAAAGGGCCAGACATAGCTATATGCATGCTGAGAACACATCTACACAATAAGAAAAGTACTGTTTTTACAGTATTCATTTTTGGTGTAGCAGAAAAGCATGATCTAAACCCATAACAATATTTAAAGTTATGATTGATAAGGAAGAATTATGATTGATAAGAAAGAATTAACCAGTTGATCTTTAAAGAATTTTTAAAATAGAAATATTTAAGAGCAAGATTTTCAAAACTAGAAGTTCATTTGGTATTTCCTTCCCATCTTTTATAATATAGATCCTTTCTCATTCTTCTAAATGCTTCAATAAAAGTGGAAGTTCATTGCTGTAAATGAAAACTTAGTGTGTAGTATGCATACATCTACGCATATCTAACTTTTCACTGCTTGTATTTCAAAACTTTCAGTTTGTGGACTTTTTTAGGTTCAGATGATGCAAGTTAATACTAGTTAATATCAATTTCATTTAATATTCATTTGATTTTGACCTTACTTACATGTTACATTGTACCACATCTAAAATTAATTTTATCAGCGGCATTTAATGGAATCAGTACATCACCATAACCTAAATGAATACGCAAAAATTGATCTTCAGCATTGTCCTGTTCTGTCCCAATGCAATATTAGTATTAATAAACAGACGTTATTAAATTCCAACACAAACATTATTAAATTTAGGGGGTTAGTAGCATGGCAAAGACCTAAATCCTTCAATATGCCTTTTAATTAATAATGCATTTTCTAATTTTGTTGCTTGTACTGTAATGCTTTTTTTTAAACCCTATTCATTGTGAAAAGTTCGTAAGTATCACCACAGTTGGAAGATAAACCACTCTATAGCTAATGTGACCGTTATTAGCATGCTTCTGTTACTTTTATGGAAATATAAAGTCCAAAGAGACTGCTATAGAATATACATTTTCAAAATTAATTAGGTGACAACTCAGACTTTTCTGCCTGGAAACAGCAGAAAGATTTCTCTAAAATCCTCACACTGATAAGGACAAGTAAGAAGGATCCAGAAGCAGAAACACTACTTGAGAGCAGCTGCTTTCCAAGGCTGTTAAAGCTCTTTCCCAAGCCTAGAGGGTGAAGTCACACTGGGAACAGCTCTGGGGGGACCATAACAGAAGGCAAACTTCTCTGCTTTCAGACCAGCAAAGGTCAGCTTCAGAACTGACAGATAACTTGGCTTTAAAATACTGATAGTATTGGTAAACATTCATATAAATGCATGAATTTCAAAGTACTGCAAATGTCTACAGTCAATTTAAAAAGTGCTGGTAGAACTTACACAAGTGTTAGGAGAGGGAATTTGAACATTTCTTGCAAAAAGTGTCTCTTTTTTTTCCACTACAGTCTTCCCTCCAACAAAACCCATGATATATAATGTAATAAATTTGTAGATAAAACCAAACACTAGTGCCTGATACAGATAAGAGAACTATTCTATTAAAGTTACCATCATTTAAGCATCTAGGGCATCTTAAATGCAACTAAAGCATAGTAGTAACTGCATAGGAGTCGCATGTAGACAGAAAAATCTGCAAATGGAAAAACCACTGAATAGTTTTAAAAAATTATTTTTTTTTCCTAAAAAAAAAACCCTGAAAAACAAGCTTCCTTCTTAGTTATACTCAAGAGAAACATTAGTTTTATTTTGTAATGGAAAAAAAGCCAATCTTCTGTTACTGCAATTGGTTCTGGTTTTGAATTTGCAATCTCCTTATCTATTGTCTATCTTTTATGTACTATTGTTTCAATGTCTTGTATGATACAGTATCACGTCTTCATTGCTGATACTATCTTGTAAGTTATCTAAAAACTTTACAGAATAGACCAAACCATGAAAAAATGGCTGAGAAAGGATATTTATCGATGCATAACATGCCAATAATTAGGCCTATTAAATTGATTCATCCTGTCAGTCTACTGTGATTCAAAATTGTTGATTGACTTGTAAAATGGACAGTATTTTGTAATGCCAGGGAGATATCAATAAACAAGCAGCAGTCATGACTGATTATTTTTAGAGATTGAAATCTCATTAATGCCTCAGAGATACCACCATTTTTTGGTGCACATTGAAGTGATATCCCATGTGCCTCTTAGTTAAACAAAAAACATTTCTTGAAAGAAATTTCTGGCTTACCTCAAAATAGAGAAAATGTCTTTAGAAAATGTTGCAGGTTTCAATAAATTTTAAGCACTAGTCTGTCTTTTCAGCTAGCACATTTTCTGTGAAGAGTAGCATGTTGAACTAATGTTTTGAGTGAGAGGCTCTAGAGACAGAAGGATCAAAATGCTCTTAATTGACAATGTTTAAAAGAACAAAAACGTACTGGAATGATTACAGAAATTACACTCCTGCGTTGCCTGATGTGTTGGATATAACTGACAATATAGAAGTTGAAAAATAAAAAAGTTTAGTCAGTGTAAAAGATGTCATCCTCAAAATTTAAGACACGTTTGCTTACGTTTCATAACTGTCAGCTGAAAGGTGCACGAATGTTAATATACACCATTTTGTTACTACTGATCTGTTTGCAGTAGTAGACTTTTAGGACACTTATATAGGTTAGATTTTACAAATGTTATCACGCACTCCAACTTTCAGAAACACACTACTATTTCTAAATTAATTAAAATATGGTTTTTGTATTTAGTAGGAATTACTTGTGACAAAAATAAAGGGTTTCGTTGGAATATGTGTATTTCCCACAATTTAAAGACAGTAATTAATACACTCTCCAGCAACAATCTGGAGATCATTTAGCAGCAATAACTAGACATATACTAAAATAGTTTCTGTTAAATGTTTTACAAACTCAAGATCAAGTCCTGTAAGGTATTACACTGAGGAGCCCCATAGCACATTCAATTCTCCATTAACTTCACTGAAGCTACAGTTAGCAAGAGTTCACCAATTCTTTACTTCGCAACCAAGATTTAAGTCATCTGCTTTGAACTGTGTCAACATGATTAATTGCATAAAGGACTCATTAGTGGGACCTTTTAAAAATACAGAGATAAATGGAATGAGAATTGGGAATTAAATTCTGCTACTGTTAACAAATTTCACTACTGTTTCCACAGATCATTTACAAATTTACATTACAGTTGATGGCCATCTAGCAGTTGGATCACTACAGAAAGATGGCAATTTCCTAGCAGATTAAAGATAGACAAACAACACTATGTCTTCAGCATACAATTTGGATGTAAAATACGCCTACTGTGGAGCTTTATTTCCTGTGTGTGAAAGTATTATAATGTGCTGCATGTTCTAGGAGTAAACAACCAGCAGTCAGTGTAGCTCTGCAAGGATATGTACGTATTATATCTGACTGCTGAATCAAGAAAAATACACCTGGGGGCCACACCACACTAAAAAGAAGATCTCTAGACACACTCACACAGGTGATTCACTGAGAGAATTTAAGGTAAATTCTCTGTATCTCTGTCAAAGGACCTTATGCAATATAAAATATTTAGGTTTTTTCCATCCTAAAATTTAAGCTCAAACTGATTGTCTATAATAAACAAAAAAGTGTCTGTTGGGGAAACCAGAGAAATAGACCTCTCCATCTTTCAGGATTTGCTATTTTTTTTTTATTCCTGTCTCATTTCTAAGGTTGAAACAGAGACCCTGTGATATATTTGTACTTTATTCCCTTGAAAAATTATCTCATTCAATTCCCTAGCCTTTCTTATAATGGCTTCTTTTTGACAGAAATAGTAAAACCTCATTTTTAAGCCTTTTTGTCTGCCATTAGCTCTTGCAGAATAGTAGTGTACTCCATACGCCCTGACGATTAGCATTTCATCTATAGCTTTCAGGTTTTGATTCTTTTAATGGGTGGTAAATAAAGTTAGGTTCAGAGTTTTCAGGTATTATTTTTATTCATACTATACATTCTTTGTCTATTTTGTGTCACTTTAAAATTATTTTATTTTCTTAAAATATATTTTTCATTCTTTCCTTTTTGCATTTTTTCGTTTGTTCTCAGTATGGGAAATGCAAATTTCAAAATATTTACTAGTTTTGGCTGTGGCCATTTCTTTTGTTTGCTCTCACATCTTAAAATTCACATAATTTCTTACAACGCATTTGTAATGCTGGTACATTTTTTATCCATTTTTTTCCTGCCTAAGACTGCCACAACATTATCTTATTCCTTGGAGATCACGAAAAGACCTCTTTTTGCTATAAGAGCTGTCTTGGAATAAATTTCATATTCTGAGCTTCTTACATATGCTCTTCCTTTTCAAAGGAATGGGTAGATTAAAAAGTATTTAAAAAAAAAGGTTTTGTCTCGTTTCCCTCTTTGTAATTTTGGCTTCAAACAATTATTGCCGAATACCAAGATTCTTTAAAGTTGCCTATACTGAAGAGGGGAAAAATGTGATTGACAACTTTATTCCTCAAACACAATGGCCCTTTCTACTGCCACAGTAGAGCGGATTCTCTGTGGTCTGTGCAGAGCTTTCTTGAGAATTGATGGGGACCATAAAGTGAACTACTACTTTCATTACATTGCACTTCAAATGCAAGATGTATTTCTTCAGCCGCATCTTCTCCAATATAAACATAAACCTAAATTTACTTGTGCATTTCTGCACAAAGTAGTACATCACACACACTCTTGCAAGATAATGAGTAACAAAACAGCAAAAAAGACTGCTCTTTTTGGCATAAGTGCAAGGTAATACAATTGTGAAATTGCTTTAGGGCTACTGGTCTTTGGAAAATGTTCTGACTGTTTCCCTGTCAGAAAGACAGAACATTTTGCATTAATTAAAAAAAAATAATAATTTTTTTTTCAAGGGAAATAATTGACTGATGAGGCAGGAGTGATATATATTTATTTTATAGGAGGGGAAGAAAAATTGTTTAGGATGATCTAAGCAGATTAAGTCATCCCATATGAAACATTCTCTAAAAAATCCAAGAAATCGAAGATCCCATCCCCCTCAAACGTGGTTTCACTGTGTCCATTGCAACTGAGCATGACTAACCAGGCAGGCTGGAGTATCTGACACCCACCTTACACAGGTAAAAGATAAAAAGTTTACAATATAACAAACCATTCCAATTTAAATGGCATAACTGTGGAGTATGACCATTGATACTGTGCCTTACGCTGTTTTTCAGATGAAAGCAGGCAACTCCGGTGGTTTGGGGTACTTATTACCTCTTATTTATGGAGTATAATACTGAAGGTCATTGCTTGAAACAAATGGGATTTAAGTATTTCTTTAACTTCTTTGTTGAACATGCAATTATATATATTTTGAACATACATGGGGGGAAAAAAGCAGAAAATTAAAAGAAAGGGCATCTACAAGAAGTTTCTTTGTCAAAATAAATGTTAATTCACATCTAGTTATACACAGCAGGCACTAGATGAAACAGCTAAATGACACAATGATCAGTAAGATGTTACAATTGTATTTTTATAAGTAGATCCCCTTCTCTATGATTTCAAAGTGCTGGAGCCCAAGGTTGTCATATCAATGTATAGAAATACCTGGAGGGGGTGCAAAGAGGACTGAGCCAGGTTCTTTTTAGTGTTTCCCAGTGACAGGACTAGAGACAATGGGCACAAACTGAAACACCAGAGGCCCCCTCTAAATATCAGGAAACACTTTGTTACTGTGAGGGTGACCAAGCTCAGGCACAGGTTGTCCAGAAAGGTGGCAGAGTCTCCATCTTTGAAGATATTCAAAAGCTGCCTGGACGTGGTCTTGGGGAACCTGCTCTAGGTGGCCATGCCTGAGCTGTGGGGTTGTACCAGATGACCTCCAGAGGTCCCTGCCAACCTCAACTCTTCTATGAGTCTGAGATTCTGTTCCTTTGATCTACAACATGTTATTTCTGTTTGTCACAAAAATGATCCACTCTAATCAGTCTGAATGTTTGATTTATTTCATGAATCTCAGTCATCAGCACTTTAAAGACTATCCTCTTCTGGGACAGTCCCAGCAGGTGTGGTGTGGTTTGCGTCTGTTTCCCCTCCTTGTTCTGATACTATCTTTCCTCTTTCCCAAATACAAGGCAAAAGCTTCAGCAAGTATCCCACTGGGTACTGGTAGTCACTGCCACTTTCCTGACACTCCTCAACTCTTATGTTTTTCACTACATTTGTACATCATTTCTCCTATCCAGTCTTTATTCTTTTTTGTTCTTCCTCCATTTCCAGCAGTGTTTATCTATCAGTGTCCCTGTAAAATGCCACTCCCTTCTCTCTTTCTTCTCGGGTCACTTACACATAATAGGAAAGCCTGAAATTTAATCAAAGTAATCTACCAGTTCCTGTGTCTAGGTGAAAGACAATACAGAAGTTATTTCACAGTGGGTATCTGTCAGCATTTCTTGCATGCACTGTTAAGTAATGCACTATTTACTGCACTGGGATAAGGAGGGTACAGACAAACAAAGTGCTTCCTTAAAGCCTGGGTAAGTGAAGCATAAGCTTTAACGTGAAAATTAGAGATGACACCCTAATTGTGAGCTTATTCTCCCCTCTGCCCTACTGACCTGATGTTACGAAACTCCAGCAAAAGGTTCTGAGAAAGAGATACGCTCTTTCAGTTTTGTGTCAAGCTGCAGGTATTTCCCAGTCTTTCTTCTCAGGAGTGCCACTGACTCCCTTGACTGAACTGCCACTGAAGTTGTCAATTACCTTTTAATCTCAAATATAATTCACTATTTCTTTCATACTTTCTGTATCCAATTTCATTATTTTTAAATACTTTAACTGTAGTTCTATGGCTACTACATTGTGACAGAACAAGGAGAGTATACAATCAATAAACTTACTTAAACAAGACATAGGATGGAAGGTTGAAAAGGGATTACTTTTTCACAAAATCTTCAATTGCAAACATTCCTTCTCATTCAGCTCTTGAACAATTCACAGGATGTGAATTTCACATGATCTGAAAGAAAACCTGAAATGCAGCACCAGTTCTTTAGGAAAGCTACCCTGTCTTCCAACAGGTGGTTAAAATACTTTAACAAGCAAAAAGCCCTTACAGTGCAGAAAGTGCAGAAAAGCAAAAAGA
>JAHREE010000508.1:1815368-1860982 GCA_033628505.1 Tringa tobata
TATGTTAGTAAAATGGTAATTTTTGACAACTTTCAATCAAGAATATTGTTATACTTTTGTCGCCAAGGCTGACAAAACATATAATTTTCAGTTATCTTATCAATATTGTATCTATATCTAAAGGTCATGTTGGAATAAATTGTACTCTTCAACTCTTGTCTCAGAAGACTTATTGTTCTCATCTTGCGTAATTCTTTCACTGCCTTCTTAGAAGTGCTGCATAGTTCTCCTCACATCTTTTTGGTAACAAAAATATCTGAGCTGTACACAGAATTTTAATAGTGGCCCTTCTATGCATGCACAGACATAACATCACTTTCTCTTTTGTTTTCTTTGGTCCCATTCCTGCACATTCAAGGGCCAATTCAGTCTCTTTTTTTCCCGACTAGGGTACTGAGAATTATTTTTGAGGCAATTTTTTATGATGATTCATTAGCAATTTCCTGACAGACTCTTTTCAGAAAAAGGTCTGGCATCGTAAGGGAAAACTGGATCATAAAAGAATTTTCCAGTATTAGATTTCTTTCTGTCGAATTGCTCTACTTTCCTTAGAAGATAGATTAGAAGATCACTCTGCAAGCTGTGTCTTGCCTTCCTCATAACTTACTATATAACCAATATATATTTCATCTGCATACTGTCTCAGTATCTGTTTGACCTGCAAACTGCCAACGCAAGATTATGGACAAAACTAAATTATTTAGAATTCTAAAATAAATCATAAAGTTTCCTTGACTCTTAAGTAGATTTTTTCTTTCTCCTGAGATAGTCCTGAAGTCAGCCCTTTAATGAAAAGCTTTTACTATTTCATTTTTTAATTTGCATAATATGAGACAATAACTCTATACAAAACATGGTTGCTTGAACCACAATATTGCTGGTAAAGCAAATAATTTAGAGAACTTGAGTATGCTGTATAAATTCACACACATGTATGAATCAGATGTTAGACATGGTTAGCATAAAGCCTTGTTTATGAAGGTTTATGGTGGGTTCACACCAATGACATACAACATATTCTAAACTGTATTATGACACATAAATGGTTTCCTGGGATTTGCATCAGACTAGTCTATACAGATTCTAAAGCTCTATCCCTTTCTATACTCTCCCATCTTTTAAGCATTCAGCTTTGTTCAAAAAATTACTACTAGCAGTTTAACAACATTCAAAACACTCTTGAAAGCCATGTCATCTCAAGTTTCTCATGGGTTCCTGTTCGGTATACCTTTAATTTTAGCTGGTGTTACCTCATGTTGTCCTTCATTACAGATGAAACTTTTCAATCATATGAGAAAGAGGATGCCTATGCTTCCTTTCACATATGTTTCTGCCTAAAAGATCAAGCAAGGGGAAAAGTCTACATCTGGCTTCTCAGACTCCATATCAATTATGGAATCAAAGAAGACTCTGGGTTTCCCTTTGTTTGTCCAGTGTCATTGTACTAAGGCAAAATTTAATTCTGGCCTTAACGAGGGAACAAGACCAGCTGTCATTACAGCAATGAAAAAAGCATTTCTAAGTGGGAGTGAGTTCCTCTTCTCTTGTTTGAAGATGACTTCTATAAAAATATCTTAGTCTATTTTATTTCTGTTCCAGGAATACATGCCATAATTTTTAAAAAGAGCCATCATGTGAAGTTGAGAACACAGTTTTATACAAATTTAAGTAGACATCAAACAATCCAATCAGTATATGCAGTTAGAATAAAATTTATGAATGGCACATTTGTTTTCAAAATATGTTGGCACTTAAATGTAGGAATTACAAAACTGAATTTTCCATATGCTTATATGTCCATATATTTAAGTAAAACATATTTTGATCCCGAATTCACCTTTTAGTGTCTTTCTTCCATAAGCTCCTGAAGTTAATGCAAAAGGTGTAAGAAGAGATGTAAGAAGCTGAAAGGAAATTTACTGAAGAGATTGTCCCCCGTGGTAGTAACAGAAAGAAAAGTATTTTAATGTGAAGAGTTCTGTCATTTTTTCATTCACATTCAATTCAGTCCTCAGTAAATTAAACAATGTTTAAAGGCAATATATGCAGTAATTTTAAAATTATAATTAAGTTCCACATAATAAAGATTGTATGTACCAATTCTGAAAGAAATAAAATATGAAAATATGTACTATAGCTACAAAAACACTACAGAAAGTGGATGTATCTGACTGAACTATCAGGGTTTCTCTTCTCCCTATTCAACTCGTATAGGCCAATTTCTGCCTACAAAATACAAATCAGCCAAATCCAAATGGTGATACATGGCAGACGTCCCAAGAAGAATTTATATATTCCTAAGTACAGACTCAGTTGTTAGAGAAATTCAGGCGTTAAAAAAAGGTACACATGTACTTGGATTTTAGCCAGAGTTCTATTTTAGTCCAGCACTTCTTAAGACACATTAGTCTTTTCTCGTAGTTTATTTTCTTTACATTCTCTCAAATTTTAGCTTCAGATTTCTAACTTCTTGATTTTCTGTGTCTTGCAGGAATAAATACTTTCAGGCGCATTTGGTTTTATTTGGTTCATTCCGTATGGTGACATTTGCACCATCAGTCTTGGTAGATTCAACTTTGATTTTTATGATCTGAAATGTCTTTTAATTTTGGGGTGTTTTCTGTTGGGTTTTTGTTGTTGTTGGTTTTTTTTTTTTTTAGAATAGAAAACACATCTATACTAGAAGAGTTTTTAGGGCCCTTCAAATGCTGTAGTTTTTCATTGTACCAATCTAGTGGCTGAACATTTATTATTATTATTAATGTGAAAAAGCAATAGAGGGCAAGCTAATTACCTTTCAGCACAGGTAAGGATTGCTGTTATATATTGTTAAGTACCAGATGGTAGCTGGCTTTTATGTTTGTAGACAAGTAAGAAGTTATTAGCACCCCTGGGTCGCTAAGCAGCACAAGCGCTGTCTTTCACTGCAGTGTTTAGCTTCATACAAGCAATGGCACTAGGATTCAACCCTTCCCCTATAGGTGGAAAAGAGAAAAGACATGATGAAATCTCCATAAAGCCTGCAGAGTGCTTAAAAAATGCTAAAAAAAAATATGGCTGCTACCACTTTCTCATTTTTCTGAAATGTGGCAAAGAGAAATGTACTGTGAAAGGGTGAGGGTCCAAATATCATAATGTTGCACACATTGCAGAGGTGTTATAAACCAATAGGCCTCCATTGTATCTCAGATATGAATCTGTACTCTGCAAGCCCGGTTTGTTTCCTAACATTCCTAACATTAGTTTATTCCTTCTCTTCCTCTCCCAAATTCCTGTACACTCTCCCTTCTGCTGTCTTTGCATAGGAAAAAGTGTAATACATCATCTCAAAGAAAAACCTGCTCCCAATACAACAGCAGTAAACATGGTAGTTTTGAAAAAGACTTGAGTGTTCTGTTTTAATTATAAAATTTATTTGGATTGTGTTCTGTGTCAAAAAATTGCTAAACAGTGGAGCACAAGATCTTCAATTTTCATCAGTTTGTTACTAACATGACAAAGGAAGTGTGTTGAAAGATATTTTGATAGCGCATTACAATTTCCATTCCCACTTTCCTCTTACGAAGCAAGATTTTTCTAATTTGTAACAGCTCAGTGGATACTTCCTTGGAAACAACCAAAAGCAAAGCACAGACAAAGTAAATATGATTTTAGAAATAAATCCAAACAGAGTAATGACCATCTTATATGAATTCATTTCATCAAAAACCAATTGTTTATCTAATGCTTATATTACTTGTAGGCACAGAAACTGTAAAATTTGCCTAAGTTGTGGATCAATATTGCACATGTGGAGACACCAAAAAATAAAAAAGAACAGTAAAGACTATCAAAGTGATGAAGCTCATCTAACAGCACTAGTTAAAAATTAAAAAAAACAATACAGCATATAACCCCAATTATACAGAGGTCTGTCTAGAGGAACATGAGAAAATTTTAGATAATTGGAAAAGCCAGCTGGCAGGCTTTTAAATCCCCTGATCCCAAACACAGAGTTCACACTTGCTAACAGCCTCTCCTTCTGCTAGATTGCCAAGGCTCAGTGAAAGGAGTTGCATTTGGCTCCAGAGTGCGTGCCTTAACTTGAGCACATAAACTTCTCCATGCTTATGGCTGACTATTCCAACCTCATGTTCTGGAGTAATCCACGAAGAACAGATCTGCTTCCTACAGCTTCTTAACATCCTAAAGACTAGGAATTTGAAGATGTCAGCAAAAGAGAGAGTTTAGGAAAGCAAGTGGATGCCAAGAATTACAGCCAAAATTGTAGTGTTATTTAAGTCGATATTATTTCTGAAACAAACCCAAGTGGAACTGATATTCCATTCCTAGCTATCATGGTCAAAACTGATTAACCACAAGTAGATATTTACACAAGTATCTCAATTTCAGAGATGCTAAATACCCCTGACACTGAACGCATCTGTTTTGATACATACATAATGCCTAGTTCCACAAGTTATCCTCTTTACAGTCCTCTATGTACCTGTATTTGGACAAGACTCCTCCAGCCTATGAAGTTCTGTTCTATTTGGTACATCGGGAAAAAGATGACAGGAAGGTGAGGAAACTGCCCAAAGGTCAAAAAGAAAACCTAAGGAAAGCCTGTTCTATCAGTCCCTTGGCTAACAGCCGCCAGCTGTCAGGTTTTTAGCAGAGGTTGCTCAGAACCTCCCAAGACAGATGGCTGCAGAAATGTTGGCTTAGACTTTAAAGTTTTCTTTAAAGTATAACCAACCTCATGTACTAACGTTCTTTTATTTTGGGTAAATGTCCTCTGTGTTTCAACAATGCCAGACTCCTGCTAAAGAAGAGAATTTTGCCCACAAATGTTTTTCCCCTCCCAGAGGAAAGCTGGGGCTTTAGTGTTCCTCAGGTACTATCCAGAATCAATTTAACCTTAAGCTTCTCTTGCTCACTCTGACTGATAACTTTTGATTTTTAGCTGAGTAAAAAACCCAACAAAACAAACAAGAACCAACCAAACAAAAACAAAAAAGAAACAAATCCAAAATCAAACAAATCATGATTGATAGCCATGCAGGTTATTTCATGTCACTAAATTAGGAAGTGACTTTTAATCCTTCTGAATTTATTGTATAAAAATACAAGGATGCCCATCTAAGTTGCTATATGCACATTCAGTAAATGAAATACCAATGCTTGCTGATCTGTTTGACTCGGTAATGTTGAGCAAAAAATTCTCCCCTTCACATGATAAAGACGCAACCCCCATGCTTTGATACAGTTATGGTGCAGCTAAAGAGACGGTGCATATGACAGCAGGGATTGAGGATTTAGAGAAGGCTGCTGAACTGCGTTGGGAATAAATGGGCTGCTGATGCTCTGCTCAGAGGTAGAAGTCAGAGGATAAAACCCCTATAGCTCCTTCCTAAATTATCTAGTCCAGTAAATGTGCATCTGCATATAAAACTTCAAACATGAGAAAATGAAGAATAAAGTTATATCATATTACCTAGGTTTGGTCCCAAACGCTCCTGAGATCAACATCAGACAGCTGCCACATTCTTTCCCATGAGGATAGCAGAAAAGCAAATCTATCATATACAATTTAAATCTCAGTTCCCTTGCCACAATTTTTTTCCTCAAAGCTACTGAAAACCACAAATTATGCCTGAATAATGTGATTTTGGAAAGAGTTCAAAGAAATTAATAGAATTTTCTAACAATATGGGTCTGAAAATTACTAGAATATTCTTCCATCCTATTGCTATTTTCTTGTGATTTTTCTAGTCCTGAAGTTCTTAGAAATGACTGAAATGTCCCATTTGATGTATTGATTCTAAGGCAGAAACCCTGTACACTTCTGGCACAGCTAATACTCAAGAGAAGATGAATATCAGACCATAAAAAAATAGCATGTGGAAGCTATGATGCCTCTGCTTGCACAGAAACTTCTTCACTGGGCTGAGTCTGTTTCTGCTATCTTTGGGGAAAGATGAAACTTAACATTTTCCAAATACTGGAAAGACTACTTTAGTTCTTATAAGGTGAACATCAAATACATTTTAAGATGCAAACTGTCTGAATCAGACTAGAAGCAACATTTTTTTTCTTCCTGTGTGACCAGGTCACTGTCAGTGTTAAGTGAATTAAATGCATAATTTATTAAATGGTCTCTCTGAGCACTCAAATCTGTCAGAATTTAAACAGGTTCAGTTTGCCATCCTTATTTTGGAAGGAGATTACAGAGGTTAATTTTAATTATTTTTTTCCTCTTTGTTCAACACTGTTCTCAGGATCATTTTTACAGCCATTGTTCAGCTGCTTTTTTATAAGGGGAACTGAAGCATGTTTTTTTCTCAGAACCCGGAATCCAAGTTTTGAGAATCTTACCTCAGAAATGCTCAAGGAAAGAGTTCCCAAAACACTTTGTGAGCATCACCTATTGATTGTCTCATTGATAAGTGGCTACGTGTTGAAGACTGAGGTTCAGAATTTATCCCAAATTCTTATCTATCCAATTCTCAAAAGCACATGATAGGCCTTACTCCAAGTCAATTAAGGTAACTTCAGTGGAACAACTCTTGCAAGCAATAGATTTCACACTAAGCCTACTGACACTGACAACAGTAACATTCAAATAAATGTAAAGACAATACAATGCACTGAACTGCAGATTATTTTGATATAAACAGCTCTTACAGGAGATAAATACTGCTTTTGCTGTTGGCAAGAAAATTAAGGCAAATGTTTGTTACTGGTTTTAACTTCTCTGAGATTACTTTGGGTTTGCTGTCACATAGGTAGATGTTGCTGATGCTTGCCCTTGTGAAAGCACCCGTTTTCCAGAGAGTAATCCCTGCAGAGCTGGCATGCTGGGGTCAGCAACTGGCAAGAGGAGAAGAAAGAAGGGAAACACACTAATTCAATACACTCCCTGGTCTCCCTTTGGGGAGCACCCGAGAGGGCTGACACCACCTTCTCTTGCTGAAATCTCAGTCTTTCTTCTGTTGGCCTTTTGACACCTTATCTGTTAGAAAGCAAAATGAAGAGCTCAGATCTGTTTCCTAATGTCTCAAAGAAGGCAATAGATTTTCAACTTTTAATACAGATGTTGAAAACAGGCACGCGTTTTGAACTTAGCTCTTGGTGCAAACTCTAGCTTTAAAGGATATGCACACATCCCTATACCATTCTTTCTCAAGAATAAGACAATCCTGTTCACATTTGAAGATAAACCTATTCTATATAAGAAAAATGGATGTGAAGAGGAAACTCAAACGCTGGCTTATTATTGGGTGCAAAGCTGACTGATCTGAGAGCTCAGTTTTCCACATCACTTTTTAAAGAAAAGGACTTAAAGGTTTAAAGAAACCCAGAGCAGATGAAAGAAAACCAAGGGCTGAGGAAGCTGCCTTCAGGTGCCATTTCTTTCTTTCTTTCTTTGGGCTTATATATGGCCTTCTTCCATTGCCTGGCAACACTCCTAACTATGTTTATTAATGAGACAGAGTCAGCCCTGCAGACTCAGTCAAAAACTGTGTGGAGAATATTGCTGCTTGCAACATCTGCACACTCCTCTGAAGCTCTATAAAGTCCTCTCAGGCAAACCCTCCAACTTTGCACATGAAGAAGTGAATTATGAGTGTGAACAGTTCTTATGACTTAGGCCACATTAACTTGCTCTGCCATTTACAAAAGCCACATGTTCTGCCCTGCCCCCCCGCCGTTACAAAAAACTTAATGTTTTGTTATTCCTAATATGATGAGAACAAAATTTGAAATTTCTTATCACATTGTTATCATATTCAAAACAAGTTCTACATGAATTAATGATTGAGAGGAGGTGAAAGAATTCCCTTTCTATTTTTTTTGACCCAAAGAGCTGCAAAGACGCTGAAATTTATACTGGATTTGACAGTGTATCTTAAGGTCAAAAAGAATAGTAGAAATTCACATTTACCCATTGACAGCCCAAGGCAGCATTAAAAATGTGCCAGTCAAGTAGAATGATAACAAAGTTCTTATTATGCCCCAAATAAGACAAAACTAACTTACATAACCACTATATAACTCTTCTCCTCCCCACCTACCCCCTTATAAACATTAAGTCATTATCTGACATTTTGCTGGGAGGGATACTTTCTTTCTTCTGAGGATGGTAGGAAAACAGGGTAGTGGGATTTCTCTTTCCATTGTAAAAAATGTAAATATACAGGACTTTAAAAGGACATTCAGAAAAACAAACAACCTTCACACCAAAAATGAAAGCATCTTAGTTTTATCAAAGCTTGTCAATTATATAGAAAGAGCAAAGTAATATCACCAAGTTACGCTCAGTTGGATAACTTAATCAAGTATTTTTGTGTGTGTGTCCATATGTATGTGTGCCTTTAAGTACATAAAATTTAAAAAAATATTTTTATGAAGTGATTTTTTCATTTAGGCAAATTGTAACTATTTATCTCCTGTTTAATTCCTAGAAAGAGGACAATATCATATCCTCTGATTCCTGTCGATCAAATTCAAGCAATCTTTATTTTAATGGCAAGAATAAATAACATTTGATCAACAAAGTATATGTATTACCTATCAACAGGCATACATACAAAATCAAATGACTTCTCTTTCTCCCACAAAATGTAACAGTTTACACAGGGCCCAATCCTATCTCAACAAGAACCAGAGATGTTTACTTTTTAATTTTTTTCCTTTTTTTTTTGATAAGCAATTTTATGTTTTTAGGCTTACAACTCTTTACCACTATTTGCACATTTATGCTGTAGGTGTAGGCAAATGCTGTTACAGTGTTTAATTAGAATCACAGTTGTAAAGGGATGGAATATCCAAAAGTACTATTACTTTGAGAGCTGGGGGCTACTAAACACCATAAAATTTGCATTCAGATGATGTCGCTTTTAACAAAGCTTCAGATAGACCTTATTCTGCATTTCTTTGTGAGAAACTGACTGCAGCAGGAATCACATCTTTGCATCTTTTTTCTGCTCATTCATGCTAGTCCACTGTTCCTTTCTTCTACCTCCTCCACGCCTGTAAGTGTAGTCTAAGTTTCTAAAATACTAAGCCCATCATAGTGTTTTTCAAATAAGTTTAACAATCTTTTGACACTTAGTGGATCTATGATACGCTTCTGATATCACTATTTTGAGAATTCAAATCGTATTATTCATTACTACTAAGAGCTTCTTCCTGAAATTCAGGTACTTTATGGGTATTTTCCAGTTTGAAAAAGGAATGCTGATTCACAACAGGCTTTAGATATTAGCGGTCTACTTCCAAGGTGAATGAGAATATCAAATTGAAAACAAACCCTATCTATCAATTTCATTAAGCAAATCATGTTTGCAGACTTTGTTCTCCACTCCAGAGGAGACCACAGTTTTCTTAATTTCATTACTAGCAGCTTTCCCTACATATCCTGGATAATACTACGTTAGTAAGATTGTCCTCAGTATGACACATCACGCTCTGATATCAGCTCCAACAAATAACTGGATAAAACACACACAAAAAAAATCTACTATATTTACTGATTCTGTGGTAATTCCAGATGTGAGGCTATGGGCACTATCAGTCCATAGCCTATTACCATATTACCTATTACCATATGCTGAGCCAGTGCTACCCTCTCCACTTTAGATATAGAGCCCTGCATTGCCCATTATAGAAATCGAACTCTAGTGGTGCTTCCAATCACTTGCTTGTATCAAGTCACAGACCTAATGCACGGCTGCTGACACTACTGAGAAAAATGGAACATCACTGTGGGTGCCTTGCACTGCAACTTTTTGAATTCTAAAATATTTTGAGCCATTTCTTAATAGAAAGACTTTGTTATTGCAAGCTCCCTGCCCATCCACAGGATTACTTTCACTCTCCACTTACATAGCATTGCTGTGGCAACTGTAATTCTTCACCTAGAAAAGCTATCTATGTTTAGTTTCTTTTAGTGCAAATAAACAGAAACAATAAACCACCTCACTGAAGCCCTGTACAATTCCTGTGTATCAGTGCCCCTTATGCAAGATTGAGGAAATGCCAGAAGAGAGGTCTTTGTTTTGCTAGAAGCAACATTCTTGTATGTATTAGGATGGACTAATAATGCTCCTCCCCATAAAGACCACCCGATTCTTTTTATTATCTTCCAGTTTATTCATAATATTAACTAAGAGTAGTCTTCTTGTGAATATTTTCTACTGATTAAGAACGTGGGGGAATGGATGAAACAGCATATGCTCATGGCTCAGAAGATACATACAGAAGTCAGCAAAACTGTGGTTGCAAGCAGAAACTATAATTCTGAAAGTTTTGAGGATTTAGCAGAGCCCTGTACCAATCACAGCCTTTAAAAAAAAAAAAAAAAAAAGGTCTGGCAGTCCAGTATTGCAGATATCATATCTTACGACTCATGTTGCTATTACTTTGCAAAATTGCATCATTAACAATGTTAATGTTTACATAGACAACAAAATTTAGTATTAACCATGGCAGACATTTGTATAAAATGAAATTTGACACCCCAAGAATTATCCTAAGAAAACTGCTCAAGAAGCCCTTCAAACAAGGAAGAGTAATTTACCACACAATTTGTATGATGGATAAAAACATAATTAGACAACTCAGTTGTCAAATAGCAGAAACTCCAACAAATTAGTCATCAGCAATTAGAAGTAAAGGAATTATTAACAAAAACAACGTAGTCTCCCACAGTTGATCTCCTAATCTTCATGTAGCATTACCATTATGTGTATACTGACATCCTGAAAAATCATATTAAATAAAGACAAAGTTGGCACGTTAAATGATAAAATTACAGAGCAACTGTATCTCCATTTATTGGACCAGTTTAGCTGGTTTAATCACATTTAAATAAATTCATGCGAATTTGACCATCAGTCACTGTTTATATTAACAGATTCAGAAAGAATTACAAGATAGAACAAAATTCAGACAATTACATTTATCAGAATCACAGTACATTTTGCAAAACATCTATTTTTAGAGTGTAGAGCAGAATCTTCTACGTAGTAGCAATTCCATACCAGCCTACGAGAATATTACACAATTAATTTTCTTTTACATTTATCTCCCTAGTGTGTTTATTTAACCAAATAAAAAACATTTTTGATGTTTAAAAACTGGATAGTTTAAAAAATTAATGTATATCCTTTGAGATACAGCAATAGTTTCCTATATCAAGGAAAGCAATAATACTGGCATGAATTTTAATAGACATTGAGTCAATAAACAGTAGCATTCCAAATTCTGGATGCAGTGCCACAACTGCAAAATTAAGCACTAGATGTGAAATATGCTTTTAAATTTCCACATATTAAATCTATGGAATGCTCTTCAGAGATACCGGAATAGTGAAGCTATGCCCAGTGAAATCTGAACTTGAAATAAGAGTTGAGCTGTTTTTGCTTATAGCTCTAAGGCAGCCCAACAGTCTATGCATTTTCAGCTTTATGCCTGTCCTAATGTAAGAAAAGATGGAAATAAAATACAAAGCAGTAATTTTGTAATTGAGATAAAATATACTGATTATCAGTCTAAGCTGTCATTTGGCAGCTTAACGTAGATGCTCAAGATTTAGAAAAGTTCTTTCCTGGGAATTCATAATCACACACAGGATTTTTTTTTCTGGCAAGAAAACTCTTATCTTTGGGCTGTTTCCGCTGCTGTTGGGCAGTTCCTGCTATCCAGTTCTCTCTCTGCTCTTACACAATGCCCAACAGACACTACCTGAACTATGGTGACCTAGTTTGGGAAATAATCCAGGAAAAAAAAAACAACCCACAGCATATTTTGGAGGTGATAGGGTTTAATTTCTTTTCAGTTCAGCTGTTTAAACCCTTCTAGTATGGTGCCAAAGGAATACCCATGCCAGAAATAAGGAAAGAAATGCAAGAATGAGGGAAGGAGAATAGTAAGCCACTCTTTTTCAGAAGCAGCCCATATTTTACTCTCAGTTGTATTGTAGAAGTACGCCAGAGAGTGGTCAAGTATAAAGAGATACAGAATAAGGAATTGTTAAGAAGAACTTTCTCATGTTAATTCCTATGCTTTCACTACTTCATTTTACAACATTTTATCCACATCTTTGTATTTCTCATTTAATTTGTTTTACAAATCATCACAGTATTAAGAACGTACCATTATCTATATTACTGTTTAATTGCTTCAGGCTAAGTAAATTTTAAATGCTCTGAGTATTGATGCACAAGTATAATTGGCTGGAAGAAAGTCTTATACAATAAAGCTAGACATGTAAATACTTTATTTCCCCTACAAATTAATTGATACAGCATACAAAGAAGAAAAAAATGAATAGGAAGTAAGATGAAGCAGCTGCCTCATCATTTGAGGAAAGAACAAAGAGGTTGGGACTTTTCAGCTTGCAGGTACTCGAGGCAGGCACAACCATGGTTTACTGACTGAGGAATACAGTGGGTAAGTTGAATGCACAACTCTTACTCATCCCATCCTGACAAATGAAAAGTAGGTTGTGCCTGACAAACTGTTCAGAGATAGCTTTGAACAAAGGGAAGAAAGTACCACTCCACACAACAGACACAGAACAGCTGAAATTGGAAGCTGTGAGAGGTCCTGGTAGCAAGTTATATCAGCAAGCTCAAAAGAGAATCTGTCCAATAGAACTGGCAGGTCAAGCCAACAAGTGCTGATGCTAGGAGGTGACTGGCCCATGGGAAGCTGCCAGGTTCACTTGCTTTCCCCTCTTGCCTCACAAATACCTTCTCCTACTGTCACTGGCAGAGTGGTGGGGCAGGAGAGTGCTTTGGCACTTCTGGCTGATCATGAGGCCACTCTAAGGAGGCAAAGCACTGAGGACAAGGAAGCACTGGTCTGACACAGCACAGCACATCCTGTTTTCTCATCCTGTCCTGCAGTGCGTGCCACATCACTGAATTACTCTTTAATTGTTAATTTGGCCATAATGCTTGAATGTTTTGAGATGTGAAGAAACAGAGAAAAAAGAAATATTACTACATTTATTTTTAAGACAAAAGGAAAATTAAAACTTTTTATTGCAAAGTTGAGAGCCCAGCACAATCGCATGATGTGTTCCTACTTGCATTCATTTAAATAATTTCCTATATTCATTCATTGATAAGACAATGCTACAGGCTGATAAATTATGGACTGTTATAACTGCATGTTTTACACTGACAGTCCATGACCAATTCCAATATTCTTTTCCACTTCTGTAAGACATGAAACCATCTTCTACAATACAAACCTAAAATACCATTTCTCTTTCCAGACATATATAATTTACTCATCTTACAAAGTTAATATACATTCTTGTACAATACTATTCATTCAGTAGCGCTGGAGTATATTTATAGGTTGACAAAATAGATCTGCCTATTTATATTTATGGGACTTTTTAATGGAAAATCGGTTGCATTTGTTTTTTGACAGCGTATACTGTTATATTCCAGAGGGGGACAGTTTTAAATGATGGACATCTACCCACTACTAAATTGAAGCTGCCTTTGAAGCAACTGATTTGGTAAAACTCTCAACTGAATTGTTAGGTAATCCTAGTTGCTAAAAATGAAGTATTTTCTACTTCTAAATTTTATCCTAAGAGTAATTCAACAAGCATACAAAGATAATGCTCAATTTTCTATCCTGATCTAAAGACATTCTTCCAAATTCCTCCCATCTACAAACACAAGTGTCAAACCTTCTTTCCAGAGGATACTTTTCTCAGTCTTCTAGAAATACTCAGAATTGTTCACACTGTTTTTCTAAGGCATCTTTGCTATCCTTCTCAGTAAGAATGATTTATCTCCCTTTTTTTTTTTTTTTTTTAAAAGGTCAGCTATTTACCTAAGGTAAACGGAACATGAAAAGATTAAGCATTACAAAAAAGACCCCTGAGATCTACTTAGAAGGACTCCGATATGTTCTTTTCTGCTTAGCTTGTCTACGGAATTCTCAACGACTACAGCACCTGAACACAGCAATTGAAACGGGGGTCTGCACTGCAGAAGTCGCATGAATAAAAGACGTTCTATTCTGACAGGAAAGACAAGAAAAGACAAAAGAGTTACTATTCATTGAGTAATAATTTTTTTCTTATAAGCCCTAATGGATGTAATAACTGGCACAAGAAAACACACCTAAATTTTTATTTTTTGAAGAAAGCGTCACACCTTAATTGTCTGTACGCTTTTCAATTTACAATATATTACAAAAGTAAAAGTCCTGAAACACAATTTATATTCAGTACAACTGCAGAATGCTAAATTATGTTTTCTTGCCATAATTGACTCCTTTGACAATAATGAAATCTTTAATGGAATTTTATAACTATTAGGTACACTTAGCTCAGCAATATGAATTTACCCTGGACAGAACAATCTATATAAAAGCAGGAACAGTAGTTTCTATGCTTTCTGAAGTATCTATTGAATATGACCACCAAAAGTGAGATTTTCCCCATTCCTTCTTTCCCAGCAATATTTATAGAGACTATCTATCTTCAAATCTGCATACCTCAAGGACTCTGCCATAGGTTAAGAACTATTTCCCTACCTAATCCTTGGCACTGTTTTATAAAGTACACTTCTTGCATGAGTTGCAACATGTAAATTTCTATGAAACCATAGAAACTATGACAATCAAACTGTGTCATAAATACTACTCATAAGATGGAAGTCATCACCATAAATAATAGTTGAACAGCTGAACCTTCTTTCTGTATATATTTTCTTCTCCCCTGTCACTGTCCTGCAGTGAATTATGGCACTCAAGAAAATAAGCTGGGAAGCCATGAAGTCTAAAGGAAAAGCCTAGAAGATATAGTTGAAGCAGGCCATTTTCTTCTACATAAGGTTAACTCATATAGGAAAACCTGTCTCCATTGTAGTATGTCCTAGGACAACAGCAACATCAGTAACTGCATAGTAGAAATGGGAATATTCATGTCTATCTTGTACCTGCAGTAGTCTGTGGGGGGTAATATAAGGAAAAAGCAATGAAAAGAAATTTTACTAGCAAATTCAGCAACATGACTGCTCAATTGTACTGTTTTTCAGAAACTTAAAAAAAGAACAACCAACAGATATTAAATTATAATCCCATATCATAGAATCATATGTTCAAAGAAATTTCAGGAACCAGAAGTTCATTTTCACCACTCCCACTGTATTTAACAATTATGCTCCAAGATGTCCAAAAAGATTAAATTTCAAACATCAAAATACAGAAGGGCTTTTTATGAACAAATTACCCACACAATTGCCTCAAACCACTTCAGACTTCTGCTTCCTTCTAAATCATTAACAAAATGCATGTTAGTGATCTGACACAGTTAATTGGCATAAAAATAAACATTTTCAAAACTTCTGTAACAGTTCACTGAATATTTCAATAAAAGCAAAGCACTGACTTCTGATGTGCCAGACAAAGTCTGTTCTTGCTGAGCTCTAAAGGCAAGCTATTCAATTTCCATCAATGTGGTATTTCTGACTATCAAATAAATTTATACCAATCTGAGATCAGAAAAACTTTTGTCAATGGCATTTCTTTAAACTTGTATTGATGTAACAGGATTAGAATATGATTCTAAGGGATATGATCCCAGCCATCTTTGGCAAAAAAAATATCCTACACAATACAATAAGCATGAATCCAATGACATCTGAGAGGACTGAAGTGTATTTTGCTGTCCATTTTCTTACACTTCTGTCCAAATCACAAATCTGATTTTTAAAAGATGACTGCTGAAATGGCATCCCCTTCAAGGATAGCCTTTCACCCACAAAATTATGCGAATAGTATCAGAAAGCAGCATCCTGCATGCTTGAACATAAAACAGCCTGATGCCAGTGGTAACGTGCCTTCAGTGCTGTCTTGTGATCCAAAAAGCTATGTCAATTCACATTCTGTGATTATATTACATCTGTAAATCTACAGCTGAGTATGCCAACCTGATCTATGTGACTGGTTTACATTTCCCTGTGATTCACCTGGCATGGAGATCTCTTTAAAACTACAGTCTCCATCAGAGGACCAAAACTTTGCATTGAAATTGAGGCAGATAGCTGTTATCAGAGCCCTGCAGGCACCAGCAGACCTTAACTGCCCTGACCAGCCTCACCAGGGACCCCCACCCACACACCCATAGACAGAGGCCTGGGGGCACCCCAACCTGGCCTGAGCTATGCTGAAGTTACACCTGTTTCCAGTCCTGCTCCTGGCTATTTCTGCACTGTCATTAGGATTTCCCAGACTAACCTCAGACCTGACTTGTTACCTCACTGTTTGCTGGATCATTGGCTGCTCGACTGTCAGTGGTACCTGCTACCAACGCTGCTCTGTTCAGTGTTCAGCCAGCTCAGATGCTGTGGGATGGTGTTCCACTGGTGACAGCCCTGCCCAGCCAGGGTGGGGGTTGCCCTTAGCTTCCCCACCCCCATGGACCAGCCCCAGAGCCCATGTTTGAGTAACACAGAGCTAGCCAGTCCTTCAAGTGTAGATAATCTGTTGGGCAACTGCCTCAGGAGGTATTTTACCTTCGCTAATAGAACTCTTATTATGCATTGCAGTTTCAATGTGACTTTTCTTTATTTGGAGCTCCTTATTCACCTTTTTGTATAAAAAAAAAATCCTTTCAGAAAAAGAAAGGAAGCTGTACAATATTTCTGAAGTCTTTGATTTGTTAAAATGTGCTTTTCATCCTCACTTTACATAAAATTTTGATGAAGCACACGACACTAAAGTATCATATTTAAGCCCTTTGAAATTGCAAAAGAGATTTTGTCATTTTAACATAAATCCAATACTTAAAGACATTGTAAGTTATTGGTGACCTTGTGCGAATGTGCATTAAAGGGTTTTCATACAAACTGCATAGAAGTTGCAAAAAATTATATTATCACTTAGATTTTTTTTATAAGTTTATGTTAATAGATAGTTTAAGAACATCTGTATTCTAGCACCTAAACTACTTTTATGGTTATGAATAGAGTTTTAATGAAAGAAAAAAGATGCTATTAAGATTTCCCAAACTTGAAAACTCTTCATGTCTTACTTTCACATATTACAAGTATTCAATATCACCTTATAGCCAGTGCTAAAAAAGACAATACATTCCATGTCAATATATTTCTTACAGATGAAACAAATTTAACACTTAACAAAACCCACTAATTTTATACAATTTACCACAAATTGAAGGAGAAGGGAAAACATAGATACAAGAGTTCAAGTTTGATGTTACTGTACTCTGTACAAACAGCCCTGTGTAATTCTCTGGGCACTTTTGTGGGAGGGAGAGGGCTGGAATCAATCTTTTGAAGACACCATCTCTGACTTGTCAAGACAATTTCTCAGTGGAATCAGAACCCAAGTGAAGAACCTACAGCAGTGGCTATGGACAGATAGACTACCTAATAGTAAACATGAAACTTTCATATCTGCAGGAAAATAGTATGCGCTAAATAGGCAAAAGATATATCATACAATAAATGTATGCACTGTGATGCTTTCATTGTTGGGGAGGATCAAAGTGAAGCATCTTCCCCATCTCCATCCACTAATGAAGAAATACATAAAAGACTCTAGAAAAAGATGATGTTTTATGATCTACTTATGCTTTCACAGATGTTCTAAATACCTTAGGGCTTTCTTCATAAACAGGCATGCCTAGCATGCCAGGGTATGTAAAAATTTCAGTAAATTTAATGGGCAATTAAAATCATCCTGGTCAGTCATTTGTATCACATTTTGTGGTAATGGTAAAGGACAACTGTAAAAGCACAAACAGCAAGTAGATACCTAGTTCCTATTTATTGCCTTTGTAGATATAAAGAGTGTACTAGAGGACTAGAGAAAGAACATCACCCTGCTAGGCTGCAGAACTCCAGTGAAGTGATATTCATTACCAGTCTATTAAACTCTGGTAGCTTTATCTCTCTCTGGTCAGAATTTCAGTAATAATTCTGCTGGAATCAAAAGTGAGAGAAATGGAGAAATTGAGTTTCATGTTGTTCCTTAAAACCCCAAACCATGATTCTGCATGAAGAAATCACAGGGAACTGAATCTTTTAGCTCTAAACTAGCAGAGTGTTTGGACTCCTGTACTTACAGAGAAAAGTGTAAGTCCCTTTTCCTCTTCTTCTTTGGTATTGGTACTATTCAGTTGGAAGAAAGAAGTTAAGGAAGTGCAAGAACTGTCAGTATGACTGGGAGGAAGCAAAAGAAAGTGGGGAAAAATGTCCTCTTAGTCACCCTTTCATTCGACCTTCGATCTTTTCTTCCTTTAAATCCATACTGTCCTTCAGTCTTTAGAATTGTCGAGGAATTTCTGCAATATCTTTCCAATACCACTGCCAATAAAAAATTTACCAGCATGCCTTGTTCTGCAAAGTTGTCCTGAATTTGATAAGAAATTAACTTAGTCATAGCACCATAAGGCCTAGGACATTGTTTCACTTTATAGTCTCCATAGTTCTAAACATACCAAAATGTTAAACATACCACAGCAGTGAGTGACCAGCAAGAGTTCCTGATGTTCCAAAGTCAAGCTGGCCAGTGACTGTCAGTCATTACCATAAATATTATCCTCAACAACCCATTAATAGAAAAATTACAGATTAAATCAGTTTCTCACTTCTATCAGTCTGGAAAGCAGGACATGATTTTCATACAATCGTTAAATGAAGTAAACCATGAAACAATGCAGGTTAGAAGGGACCTCATCAAGTCCAACCCCCCAGCTCAAAGCAACATAAAATGACTACAATTAGTAATAGAAATGGGTAAACACAGCATTTAGATTTGCATTTTTGAGAATCCTCTATTCCACAAAAGTAAAATAATAATAGAAATGTAAAATTTATCTTGATAATTAAATCAGGAAATAAAACTCCTATCTTTATCTCAGTAATTGGTTAACCCTGAGTGTAAAAGCAGAGAGTGCACTGCATGGTTCATCTTCAGCCGAATTGAACACAGAGAGTGGATCTGACTCTTCCGTGGAGTACCAGAGCCAGCTAAAAGGAGAAAGATAGCCCCACCAGAAACGAGGTTCCTGTTGTCCTGTAGGTATTTATGCATGATTCCCAGCTCAGACTGCTTCTGATTTCTGATATAGTATCTATCGTTGGTTAATTGAAATTTAATGAAAGCACTGTAATGGTTAACGGATAGTCTATTTTTAAAAACAAAAGCATAAATTTCGCACTAATAGACAATGTTGCTTTGTTATGTGACTACCGCACTTGAAACACACTTCAGTCTTAAGTGGATGTTTTGAGGCAGCTAATGCTTCAGTTTCTTCATTATGTTACTATTCATTTGAATTCTGAAATACGGCAAGTGCTGATACACTGGCTATACAGCAGTATCCTTCCAAACTTGTTTTATTTATTGAAGAACTGCCTTCTACTTGATAATGCACTTTAAAGCAAGATCAAAAGTAATTGCAAATTCCAATTTTTTATGCAAACTCTTGAGCAAGTTCAGGAAAAAACTTAAAGGTGTTTTAGGAAAAAAGTTTAAGACTGTAAACTTTTATCAAGCACTATCTGTATTCCTCAGAATAATAATATTGTGAACACAGAAACATTTCAGAGATTTGTGTCTTTAAAATATGTCCAATCCCAACTGGATGTAACATCACAGCAAAATTAGAATGTTTATTTTACAGTGACCATTCTAGTCCTAGCATCCACAGCAGTTATTGAGAAACTAAAAGGTAAAAATGTGAAACCAACCAACCAAAAAAAAAAACCCAAAAAACCCAAAAGCTTCTTGACATTTTAATTATGTGGTAGCAAAAGCAGAATTTTAAAATAGAAAATTTAAAAGGTGTTATTATTCTCTGGTAAATTAATGATTGTCACTTACAGTATAAACTTTTATTATTTCAAAATCATAGAGTTGTCCAGGTTGGAAGGGACCTTTAAGATCATCTAGTCCAACCGTCAACCCAACTCTGATAAAAAACCATCACTAAACCATGTCACTAAGCACCATGTCAACCCATCTTTTGAACACCTCCAGGGATGGTGCCTCAACCACTTCCCTGGACAGCCCATTCCAATGCTTAAAAACCCTTTCAGGGTAAAAATTAGTCATAATATCCCATCTGACCCTCCCCTGGCACAACTTGATGCCATTTCCTCTTGTCCTATTGTCTGTGACTTGGGAGAAGAGACTGACCCCTGCCTCTCTACAACCTCCTTTCAGGTAGCTGTAGAGAGCAATAAGGTCTCCCCTCAGCCTCCTTTTCTCCAGGCTGAACAACCCCATCTCCCTCAGCCACTCATCATAAGACTTATTTGACTGGCCCCTCACCAACTTCGTTGCCCTTCTCTGGACCTGCTCCAGCACCTCAATGTCTTTTTTGTGGTAAGAGGCCCAAAAATGGACACTCGATGTGGCTCCTCACCACTGTCGAGTACAGGGGGACCATCACCTATTGAATCCTACTTGCCATGCTGTTCCTTATACAAGCCAGAATGCTGTTGGCTGCCTTGGCCACCTGGGCACACTGCTGGCTCATGTTCAGCTGACAGTCGACCATCACCCCCAGGTCCTTTTTTGCCGGGCAGCTCTCCAGCCACTCTGCCCCAAGCCTGTAGTGCTGCCTGGGGTTGTTGTGACCCAAGTGCAGGAGTTGGCCAAATTATACCAAAAATTATACTTTGAAGTCAACAAAATACAACTAATATTTAAAAACAAAATAAAATGAACAAAAATTGTAATCTTTTTATTTGAAATTAGAATCTAGACTATGTGACTGCATAGAAATGGTTGAAGATTTGTTAACCATTTTATATAATACAGAAGACTAATCGGAGTTATTTGTTGCTGTGCTTGATAAAAACCTTCACTGAGTGATAACATCAAAAAGGTCACTTCTATTGTAGCACAGCTATATGTATCTCTAGTTGAGGATCTCAACTGCTTTTGTTATCAAGCAGCAGTAACAAAATAAAATTCCTCACTGCAAAGAAGTCAACGTGAAGAAGAACATAAGCATTTTACATGTTCATACTAAATGGATAAATGGATAACAACACCAGAAGAACTTGGTCCCTACCGTCTTATTACAATGCACCCGTAGAATGTCCCCAATCATCAGTACATGGCCAAGGTCTACAAAATGTAGTTACTGCAAGTGTTCCTTTTGCCAGACCTAGTCACTGGCTTGTTGGTCAAAGTACAATATCTTTTCATACTCAAACTCCTGTATCCAGGAAACAGGGATAAAACTGTCTCAAATTATGTATACACTGTGATTATAAAGCAGTTTGAGGCCTGTAAATCAGAACCATTTTCTACAACAATTTAGTAACACTGTGGTTATGGGAGGGAAAAAATGTGAATTTTCATATCAGTGAAAATTCACAGATGTTATAAAAGGGAAATAAACAGTGAGCTTTCAATAGTTATGAAACTGCATTTACAGACTGCATGCTAGATTCTTAATTAAGCCCCCCTGCTTGGAAGGATTCTAAGCCCTCCTGCTTGGAAGGTACAATAACAATAGCTATGGATACTGGCATCACAGAGTGAAACTGTAAGCACTATGGTCCCTATATCCACAGTATAGGCATTTCATGGGATCTACTTCTGATCTGGTCCTGTGAGTGAAGTAACATATAACAGCTGGAAAACATGGGGACATGTGTTTCCAGAACATATTTTCCAATTTCTTTTTCTATAAGAGGAAATAATGTTGAAACTGCTTAGTGATGCAAAACAAAAAGTGTTGTTAAAAAAAGCTTTTAAAGACAGACCTGCTTCAAACACACTCCCACCAATATTTTGCAAGTGACTAGGAGGAGAGTTTCAGAGTGAAAATGTTAAAACCTTGTAAATTTCAGAGTGAACATGTTTAAGCATTATAAAATATATAAGCAGGCAAGAACGGTGCCTTTGTTAACTGACTTCTGTGCGTCTTTAAATGGAGCTCAAATCTGCGAAAAGTAAACTGACATCTACCTTGGCAAAATTTATCTAAAATTAGAGGGACTGAATTCTGACATTTTATTAAGAACAAAAAATTTCATCATTAAGTTATTACAATAAACAACAAATGGAACTACAAGCCTTCCTTTTCTATGGTTTTTCCTCTGAATATGCTTTCTTATAAACTATATTTTTTTTTATATATAGGGTTTTAAACTTTGGAATTTTAAAACAAGGATACAAGAATTTATCACACCTTTCTATGTCAAAACACCTAAGGAAGTATATAATCTCAAAGAGCAGGTCAAGAAGTACCAAATTATCAGTTCACATGTACTTAAAGTTAGACATCTGAGAATAAAAATGCTGAAATGTTTTTACAATGACTGCATCCAATCTGGTCGACGGCTTGCAGATTTTCTACTCAGCCCCAGAGAAGAATAATGTCATATATATGCACTGTCAAATTATGAGACAAATTCTGGTGAAATATTAGGAAATATTTAAAATTATCAGACATTGAGGTGCTGGATCATGTCCAAAGAAGGGCAAAGAAGCTGGTGAAATGTCTAGAGCACAAGTCCTATGAGGAGTGTCTGAGGGAACTGGGGTGGTTTAGTCTGGAGAAAAGGAGGCTGGGGGAACACTTTATCGTTCTCTACAACTACCTGAAAGGAGGTTGTAGCAAGGTGGGCTTCAGTCTCTTCTGCCAAGTCACAGGTAATAGGACAAGAGGAAATGCCCTCAAGTTGTGCCAGGGGAGGTTCAGATTGGATATAAGGAAAAATTTGGATATGAAGATAAATTTATATTTATCTATAATAACCAAAACGATCAAACTATGCAAATATCTTATTTTCTATTATACAAAAATATAAAACCTTCTACACTCTCTTATCACATTTTTCACTGTTATCTGTGAAAAGGAGATATTTTCACAAGTGAAACAGTGCCATCTTGTGTATTATGGACTTTTTCTTTTGCCAAATACTCCTCCCTAGGGATGTTGATAGATTTTTTTTTTTCACCTGAGAATGATGCAAAGTGCCATAGAGAAAGGTTGCAATTTAGTAATGAAAATAGTTGTTCAAGTCATTCACAAAGCCCTGTTAAAATAATTCAACATCGTCCATTGAAGCAAGGAAAATGAAAGCAAGTTTTCAAGAGAAACACCACAGGAAAGTTAGATTCAGTTCCCCACAAATACATTTTACTCGTGTAACATCTTAGACTGCATCTTATTTGTATAATGGTTTAGACTCAGTTTAACTAAGAGCTTTAAAGTTCAATTTATATAGGCTGAATCTCCTTCTGCTTAATGTCCCTGAGTACCTATCTAAGTCCTTATCATACAGTTTTTAAAGTATTGATGACCATCATAAAAATTGACAACATAGCTTGCAAAATTTTTTTTCAGTTTATAGATACTACTCTAAACCATTATTGTCTTAGACAACCAGAAATATCTAATTGGTACGATAGCATTCTAATATCATATAAGTATGAGCAAGTAGCAATTTTAATTGACCATTCAGATTTGCATTAATTTGAATGCTTAAAAAAATAATATCAAAAAAACCCCCAAACAAACCAAGAGAACTCTGTTTAACAGACACGAATATGGATACTAAGTAATTAATAACCCTGGAGCAGCTTTTGACGAATGCTTTTGTATTTTTAAATTTTTGTGATGACTTGTACTGCCTATAATCTGAGTAGACACATGTACACAATGCAGTTGTTTTACCAACTGATAACTCGATGCTTTTTGCATCCATAACATTATTAATTTCTGCTGATTATCTCTAACTTTGCTCAGATAAGAAGGCTGAAAGACGTAGCTTCTTATAGTACAAGGAACTCAGCAGCACTGATCAAATAAATATTCCTGGTCCATTTTTTAAGTAATGTCATCTATTTTTACTATTTTGAAAATTTGAGTATGTCTGAGCCTTCCTGTAAGTTGGCACAAATATTACAAAGCTTTTAAAACATAGACAATTTTTAAATTCATAGATAAATGTGCTGAATTATGCAGCCCCATACTTCAAAAAAAGAAAATCAAAAACCAAACAACCCTACCAGCTGAGAGGAAGAATTCAGGGGAATAAAACACTAGACAAATGGCAAGACTGAATGTCAAGAGTTGATAAGTACCAGAAAAGTAATTATGAACTGAATAATGTTTACATTAGGAAATAAAAACTCTGTCTATCACAGGCATAATCTCAGGAGTACTCCATGTCAATCTTTTAACTCACTGTGCTGAAACTGATAGAAACAGAACCGTTAGATTACAAGAAATCTGTATTTCAGGGCCAAATATAATTTGACACACTACATAGTAAGGAGTTGTACCGAGATGAAGAAATAAAGAACAGATAGAAAATTCTACATTTTCTATCTGTTTCCAATGCACTGTGAAATGTTCCAGCCCTTATGGCTATTTTTATAAACAATTCCAAACCAATGAAACTAAGACAAGCAAGACTAATTTTCTGCTCATACTTTACTTTTCAGTCACAACCCCTAAGGTACCCTAAAATTTTTAGAGAACAAATCTATCATCTCACTAAGGAGACTAAGCTTTTAAAAGGTTCAAACTGATATTAACAGTGTCCAAAATATTAAACATGTCACTCAGCTGCCAGAACCACTCCGGTTGGTGGGAGTCCTGAGCCTCAGAACTACAGATGAGCCGCGACACTGAGAGAGAATTTCAAATATACATCAATTAAGTTAATCTTCTCTGGGCATATGTTGGCACTAGGGCAAAATGATACTGAATCAAAGTGACATTGAAATCATTAGCACTTGCAGTTAATGGGTGGAGGGTACTTGCTGTAGGTAAATAAAATTGCTTTGTATGGAGATGATGGACATAGGGAGAATGAAAGCAAGTGTCTCTAGACAAGCACTTAAGAGAGCTGAACTTAGTTCTCAGCTCTGCTAAATTTTTATCACTACATTTGACACACTGATAATATATTTCCACACACGTGTATCCATGCACACACATATACAGGTCTTCTGTATATATTTACGGTATGTATGCATATCAAGTCACAACATAAAAAAAGAACTTAGAGACGTTGTTTTCAAGCAGAGATCATTGACTTGGGCAGAAAGCCACGGATCTCAGGATCCAAATTGTTTTGGACAACTTGTCTGGTATTTTAGCTCACACCTGTCCCTCCTGTGCCTCTATTTTACAAATGCAGAAAGGGCTTAATGAGCTACCTCATATCTGTGAGGTTTAGTTAATTATTCTAGTGTACGTGTGACTCAAACACCACTGTCACAGTAATCATATACAAGTTTGATGATAAAAATGAACTACAGTCATAATGAAAGGGCAAACAAGTCTGTTCAAAGTCTATACTTCAAAAAGGGAAGAAAAAATTTTAAACAGTTGTTTTGTACATCACTAGACCGAATAAAAAAAGTGGTGACTAAAGAACTTATCCATTAAAAGAAAGAAAACAGCACACCTAGAGAAATTTGATTTTATTTTTAAATCACATTCTAGCAACTTCCACAGAGGTCATGTAATTGTAAGATACTGAAAAAAATCATTAAGACATGTAGGTGAACAATGCAGATCATTCTGGCTGTAGTGCATGTGGTACAGTTCACTCCATGCTAACCCACTCAAGCTGGTTTACATAAAATAATAATAAAAAAAGACTAAATTTCCTACAGCCTTCCAATATTATCAAACACTCTGCTTATGTAAGTAAGTTCAATATTAAATTGCATTTTAAACACATCATTACAGTATGATTGCTTAGTTTGCATGCTAGTGTTTGGAAGTCACAGAAATACAAATAATTCAATTATCTGATTATCTGTGATGATTAATTTGACAAACATCAGGTATACATTAGAAAGGAAATAGGTACTACTCCACAAGCATGTAGTGACTGTATTCAGATTTCAGTCAAGCTAACATGAAAGTTCCACATGTTGATTATAGCACACAGTGCCTTCTGTATCAGCTGCAAAATTAGATGCCATCACAATAACAAGCAGAAGATAATATTTTAAGCACAAAGAAGCATACGTGTGCAACTAGGATCTCAAAACATGACATCAAAATATTTACACAGCTCATATTCAACCTAGTGGTCCTCTATCTGGGATATTTGTTACTTAAATAGTTACATATGTATTAACTGAAACAGTATCATCCAACCTCCTGAAATAAGTCAAAATATTGCAATGGATGTACAAGGCCTTCTAGGAAGCTCAAGAGATGGTTGTATCTTTATCATTTTATTATTTTCTTTTTTGTTTGCCTATCAGATAGTAAAGCCTTTGCTTCAAGAGGAATTTGAATATATTTAGGTTATTATTACTAATTATTATTAGGTTATTATTAGTAATTCCTAGGCAAATCTTTCACGTATCAGTCTAATATTCACAAAAAAATCAGTTTTCTCTAGGATGTCAAAGTTGATTTAAAATAATTCTCAAAGCATTGCTGATTATTTCTTTAATTTGTTTGGCATCATCTTTGTTTGACGAATAACATCAACCCTGAAAATTCAGGCCACTTGGAAATAGTTTGTATCATACAAAAGTAAGGTAGGGCAAACTGCACCCGCTTAAAAATAAGGGTGTGCCATCTGACTTCTCTGTATCTTCAGCTACTATAGCTCTTTGTGCCATCTCATACATCTTATGTGAAGTGTTGACAGAAGCTGAAAAGGTGTGATAGTAGAGAAGTAAATGAGGCTACACCAGGTAACAGAATACATCCTTTGTCTTAATTTGAGTGGCAAATTATTGGTAAAATGACTTTTCAATACAATTTAAGTGTCTGGGAAGATTATTGCAATGGTTGATTGTTCTCCTTGTGAATTTTTTTCCTCATTGCTAAGGCAGACATTCACTCTTGCCCACATTTTCTAGGTCTAATTGCCAGTAAAAATAAAATTTTTAAAAGAGGGTTTTGGGCAGGAGGTTAGTAGGAATCATAGAATAGTTTGGGTTGGAAGGGACCTCTAAAGGTCATCTAGTCCAACCCTCCTGCAATAAGCAGGGACATCTTCAACTACACCAAATTGCTCAGAGCCCTGTCCAAACTGACCTTGAATGTTTCCAGGGGTGGTGCATCTATCACCTCTCTGGGCAACCTCTTCCACTGTTTCACCACCCTCATTGTAAAAAATTTCTTCCTTATATCTAGTCTAAATCTTCTCTGTTTTACTTTATAACCATTACCTCATGTTGTATTGTAACTGACCCTGCTAAAACACTTGTTCCCATCTTTCCCGTAGGGCCGCTTTAAGTACTGGAAGGTCCCCCCAAAGCCTTCTGTTCTCCAGGCTGACCAACCTCAACTCTCTCAGTGAGAATGGTGAAATATGTTTTCCATGTAATGGAAATGTAGTCTTCTTTTAGCCACAGCACGGAAAAGCTGGGTTAATAAAATGGCACTGCAGACATTCTGAAAAGAGATTTCAGCACAGACTGTCAATGAGCCACACTCTTCAGATGAAAAGGGGTAGTAACATTGAAATCCACTAGATTTGGAGGACAAAAATGCTGCCTGTAACCCCATCTGGTAATAGAAAGAGAAGTGGGCCATATCCTGGGGTTACAGATTAAGAAGATTCAGTTATAACTTTAGATTTGGTTAATTATACTAACAACATTTGTAATTCTATTATTTACCAATATTGCTTATAAATTAAGTCCTAAAATTATTTTGACACCTGTGAAATGTAAAGATATGAAATAAACAGGACAACTCACATACTTTTAATAATGCACATGCCTAAGGAATTTTTGATTAATTGCTGTAATGTTTTGTTAGATACAATATCCATTGAGAGGACTCCTACAATTACAATAGGAATCTTACTCAAATTCTCATAGATGTTTTTTCAGTATTTACTTTTTTGTTCATCATATGGATTATAAGCACCAAGAAAGAAAGAAAATCTGACATGAAATCCCTGTATGAACTAATACTTTTGACTCAATAATGATTCTGCCATACCAGTTTCTATCAATTGGTCCCATTTCATTACCCATTCTTAAAATGTTCCACCATCTTAAATATTACATCAAACCAGCACATAACTGCTTTAAACTTAGCTTGTTCATCCTGAATGGAATGTTTTTCGAGTTAGGTAGCTCTGTCCTCAGCAACAGTTACCAATATTCATTGCTATAACAGCAGTAGAAAAGGAACTGTGCATGACATGGGAAAAGTTGTACAAATAGTTGCAATTCACCTGTAGAACTAGTTTAAAAAAACCCCAAAACCAAGAAACCCATTGTCAACAGATATAGCCTAGTTTGAATGGAAGTTTTAGCACTGAAATTTACTGTTCTTTCATTTAGTATTTTCCTGCAAGAAAAATGGCTGTCTTAACCCCAGTATAATCGTTTTTTATCAAAACCAAAATACAGAATAAGCTATATCTCTTCACTATATTACTTATTAATGAAGATTAAGTGTGTGAAAGCCCAGGGAGCATCACAAATGACCACCGGGAAGACTCACTTGAAGAGTTATCAGTCATTGTGTCTATTAAGTGTGAGATGGAAAAGACTGGTAACAGTTTCAGCACTTTGCTTGTGCAGGAATGCGACCTCACCTTCTCAGTCTTCCTAAAGAAAGTTCACCTCAGTCCACTACATATTGGTGAAGAGCAAAACACAGAGTTTATGAAAAATGGCAAAGTCCTCTTATTTTTATTAGATACTTTTCCACATAAATATCTTTCAAAATTATGAAGAATCTGTACTTGAACCTCATTTTCTTTTTTTATCTGTATTTTTGCTAGCACAATTATCAGCTGATGTTATGGTACGTTTGAACTGGCATTTTAAGGGGATTTTCATAAGATGCAATAGAGCTTGTACACTGCAGACGATAAACATAACTGAGCCAGTGTTTTCAATCTCCTCATTTATCATTCACTACGTGCAAATGCAAATGATGCAAATATGGCACAGTTTTACACACATACGTCACATACTTAAGATGAAATTAATTCTGAAAAAACGCGCACATATAAATAGAGCAAATATGCTGATTATTTGAAAATCATGTGGAAAAATAAGCGCCATGAAATAAAACTCTAGGTAATTATGTATTTCAAACTTTCTTGGCAGAGGAAGTCAAAAACATAAACACAGTAAGCCTGAGACCAGTACTGCTGTTGAACAGAAATAAATATCTTTAGCTGCAACCCAGGCTGGTGAGTTATGTCACTGAAGAATATGTTACACAAACTTTGTTTTTTCTGAGGTAATTACTGTTTAGCCGTTATAGTGAAGATAGTGACCAGCTTATTTTAGATGCAGGATGAAGAAGCAAGAGTGACAAAATCTCTAAATACACTTGTTAACACAAAATCTTTTTTGACTTGAATAAATATACTTGAACTAAAACCAAAGAATTTCTGCTTTTACTGCCTAATTTGAAGAAGATCATTCTAGTTTTCAAATCTGACATATACAACTGCTGTAGAAGTACATAGCTTTTGGGGTGCTTAGCACAAAGGAAAAGTCATCCCTCTGATATTTCAAACTGTGATCATTATTTTAAACATAGGCCTAAACCTTGGGTGAGTTGTCAAATAATACTGATATACCATACAAGACTTTTTGAGGAGGAATTAATTAATTCAAGTATTTGAAAGATTTTGTAGTATTATTTCTTGGACTCAAAGACCGACCTTTATCTTCTGCAGCTATTAATCTGGCCAAACTTCTATAATTTCAGGAAGTTTGCATTTCTACAAGTGGAGAATCCAGATTTAATTCTAGCCTCATCACACATCACAGCACGTTTCCCAAAGAGTAATACCAGAAGACTAGTTTCTAAAGAAGTTTTATTTAACAGAAAGACAGAAAGATGAATCTCAAAACCTTAAGCGAGATGTTATGGGGAAAAAAAATAAAAAGAGAAAAAAATAAAAAGAGAAAAGTGATTCAACTTTTGTATCAGAATGAAAGGAACTAGCAGCTCCAAAATATAGACTGCAGCTGGGAAGAATAGGTGAAGGAAACTGAAATGGGATAAGAGATGTAAAAGCTAGATATTCTTCACACTGACGCATTTCAATTACATTGTTACACAATTTTATTCATTAAGGAGAGCAAGCTTGTGCTCTAACACAAGCTTGTTCAACAGCATCTCTTAAATGGCATTCATGAAATGCAGTCTTTCATATTCTTGTAAATGTTTTAAATATGTCTTGTTCCTGAAAGAATGTTTCTACCACTTTATCATCTTTACATAGGAATTTTTTTTTTTTTTTTTATTTTTAGGACATAGTGTTACTAAATATACTGTATAATATACCATAAAATCCAGGTTTTGAAAACATATTTGAAGAGCTTCAAAAGTGCTATAAAACAGATTGTCTGGCCACATGTTCTACTTCCCATGGAGAAAAGCTTCAACTATTTCCCTTAAGCATACTATGGCAGGCCCTGTTTTGGGCAACTATGTCTTGATATTCAGCTTTGTATCTCCTATTTCTGCAGTGTACCTCAGTAGTTAGTGCCAACCTTACCATTCCGGTTCTCTAAATGACTGCTTGTTAACAATATGTTACCAAAAATAACTGCCTAAATTCACCCTTATTGATATCGTTCCTGCTTAAGACAAGGGAGAACTGGCACTGGAAACACATAGTAAGTACGTAGTGAGGTACGGTACAACAGGTGAACTCATTCATTAGGATCACTGAAAGCCAATCTCAAAATTCCCTGAGGTCTACTGGCATGTGACAGAATACATAGTCCACCACACATGAGCAATGTGGTTCCTGCAGAAGATTAAAAAATAGACTCGTCAGACATGTTCTGATGTACAGCAGTGGTACAAATACCTCATGCTTCATTATATATGGTTAGGTGTAGTAATATGAGGATAAGCAGACTCTGATCAATTTTATGCACTATGTTACTGAATATTTAATGATTTTTTTTGACTGATTCTTCAGGATCAATCACATTTCTAAAGCACTATCACCATTTGAGCTATCCAGTATGTCTTAGAACTACTGCTCCTAAAGGGACATGGTCCCTTTGTCATTTTGGTCCCTCCGTCCCCTGTGTGGAGGTGGACAACTGAGGGTGCCCTGAATGACAACCATCAATAGCTGAATGGAGTCTCAAGTAATCAATATACCTATATACCTGGTGGGGAGGGCAATAAAGAAGACGGAGCCTGGCTCTTCTCTGCAGTGCTCAGTTACAGGCCAACAGGTCAGAGAAAACACATTTCACTGTAGGGGTGATTGAACACTGTAACAAGTTGCGGAAATATGAATATCCTTGGAGATATTCTGAACCTGAGCAGACACAGCCCTGGGCAACCTGCTCTAGTTGACCCTGCTCTACACTTTCTACTACACTTTCTCTGCTCCTTATCCTCTTTATGTTTTATTGCAAATAGTAAGGAGATTTGGGCAATAGCAGATGTGAAAAATAAAAAAAAAAAAATGGGAGGGAAGGGAATTCCTTGCACAGTGAGAACTTCTGAAGCAGTATGTGAACAGTAGCCAGCTTAATTACACTCCTAGAGGACCTGGTCAAACCAGTGAAACAATGTTTTATCACCTCTTCAGTACAAATTTCCCTAGCGCTGCTACCACATAATATTCTTCCGAATGAAGAGCTGTAAATTAAGCCTTGATGACATAATTCTTTGAAAAATATGACAAGAACTTGTCAGTTAGTATTTGCCTTTAATCTTTCTTATCTCCTTAATACAGAAAATAGAATGTAATTGTTTTGAACCTGAGTTATGAAGTAATCGGTTTTGGTAGCTTATTAACAAGGCTATTACACAAAGAGATGCAGAATGTAATTCTGTTCATTTTCTTCCAGTGAACACCTTTTTATTTTTTTTTTCGAAGATTCAATAACTGGTCCCTTATAAAGTGGTATTCCACCTCTGCTCACTGCTGCTTTGAAAACTGGCTAGTATTTAAAACATTGATCAGTGAAAACAGCAATGTATCATGTCAAAAGGAGGTGTCTGTTGAATGCTGCTGGGATGAGTGCTAGGTCATGTTTTAATTAAATTCCTCATTAGAGGTCTGAAAAAGACTATAAAGAGCATGCTAATGAGATTCACATATCTAAATTGGAAGGTACTTTACAGTCCAAACAACATAGAAAATGTTTGGAACGTGGGGGAGGAAGATCTCCTGTCCTTGATTTGGAAAAATTTCCATTATCTGGAAGGTTTAAAAAAAAAAAAAATAATCAAGTGCAGAAATGAAATTTTTACTCAGCTGTTTTGGTGTGGGGGTTTTGGGATTTTTTTTTTTAGGTCTTCTTTGGGTTTATTTGTTTGTTTGGGTTTTTTTGATTTTTTTTTGTTTGTTTTAATGAGAAAACTAAGGCTGTTCTAATGAAAGATATCTTGGAGACAGTAGAGACGAACAGAAAGTTAGATAAGATTTTTTCAACACCATTACATTCAGAGCTGGAACAGCCAGGCTACAGTAGGGGGAAGAAGGAATGCTCCACTGCTGGTCAGATGCTCTGGTATCATGTAACTGAGACTGTGCGCAGAGAGTACTACTGTGTAGAGATCAACATCCACAGAATCACAGAACCATTTAGATTGGAAGGGACCTCCAGAGGGACCTCCAACTAGTGCAACCTCCACTGCCCTCTTCCTCCCCCCACTCCCACCCCAGCACCCACCCCCCCAGATCTGCACCATAGTAGCTAAAGGGCAAAAGTACCTATGCATAGGTATATGTGCACAGGTGCAGTATTGCACAACAGGTCATTTGAGACAAAACAGCAGAGCTCTAAGTCCTCACCTATTAGTACCGCATATACTCGACAGCAATTTTGTATTAAAGAAAAAACTTATAAATTGAACTGATGTAAAAATAACCGAGAAAAACAGTTAACCAAAGGGTTACTGCAATTGAGATGTAAGGACAGCATAAAAAAGTGTCACAGTTTTAAACTGACATTATTGAACAGAGTAAGTTTATAGCAGTTGAAGTGGAATCCTATTACAGATTTTCAACATCCTTTTTCACCTTAGAGAGGAAGCACCAGATACTTTTAGGAATTAATTATTTGTCAATATATGTTTGAATGTGATGATTGGAGAAATGGTATAGGAATGGTAAGGAAATATTTTCAAGGGTCAGATGAAAAGCATGTTGCTGTCATGAAACTGTATCTAAGTATATGTTAAAAGTTACAGAATCAAACCAAAATCAAAGCATTTTTAACATTGAGAGAATAAACAGAGACTCTAGGTTTCCTTATCATAAGATCATTATACTGCCCATATATTACTAAAACTGGTGTTGAACTTCTAGCTCCACTGAAGTCAAAGGTAAAGGTTGCTAGCCCTTTGCTTTTTATAAGTTCCTGAAATTGATAGTTTACATAACATACCAATTTGGATAGTAAAAAAAACCAAAGGCTACCTATTTTTTCCAGAGATACTAAGCAAATGTCTTTTAATTCAGTTCACTTTAGCAATTTTCATTTAAAAAATAAAATCGGAAGTAGCCTGAAGTCCATGACAGTTTCATCAGTATTTGCAATAATATTGCATTGAGTTTGAATGCTGGTTTAACTTTCAGAGGTTTTCCTCAGTATGTGTATGTTTTCCATTTTTCTTGCCTTTGCAGTAAATATTGCAAAACACTAGAACTTAAGCAATCCAAAGTACCTCAGATGAAATGGAATGAAACAGTGCTGCTGAACGCAGGGTCTTCAATTCATGTGACTTGTTTTATGTTCTCTAAGGTAATTATGTAACTGTATCACTTTCTCATTGCAATGTATAGATCTTTCTGTGAGGGGGAGAGGAGAGGAGAGGAGAGGAGAGGAGAGGAGAGGAGAGGATGAAAACAGACACTCCTGGCATTTTACAGAAAGAAAAAGCTAAATCTCATTGAATGGAATATATTCAGAAATTCCAAAATCAATAACCATATTAAAAAAAGAATCAAAAATTCCTGAAATATAGAAATACTACAAAAAATTGCTTTTCTCAATTAGAAGTTATCTATGTAAATGACACTCCATAAACAACTACTTTAATATAACGAAATGTATCACATTATGTTATGCCAGGAATACTAACAAGCTACAAGTTCTCACACTAAGAAAAAAAGCTCCAACAAAAACAAATGGGGATGTAAACGACCCCCCTTTTCTCAAACATCACTTACTGACAAGAATCTTACCTATAATATATAGTCACTGTAAAAACATTATTTGAATGTTACTTGGAAACAGAAATAAATACATTACTGAAAGATTGCTGAGATGGACGGATGGATTATTTATTTCCCTCAATCGCTCAAGCTGCAATGTTCACTCAGTTGTCAATTATCAGCTGTCAATTATTGTTAGAAACAATACAGAAGCAGAGTAAGTATGTTTCTACAGCAAAATTATATGTGTAAAAATCCTGGAGTGGGAGCTCCCTTGGGAATGTTTACATTCTACCCTCATCTGTATCACTGACCTTCTGTTTCTCAATTAAATCCTGTGTGTCTATTCTTAAAGCCTTTAGTAACGTTTTATTATTATTCATGCTTTCTGCTTTATAAACCCACTCTGTCATTACATTTGAAAGTTAAGACTAATTGGTATCCCCAAAAATATGGTCTCTTAGCCTATCTCCCACAACTGTAAGACGGTGTGTAAATCATTTTGGATGAGGTACAAAACACATGTGCTTTACCTACTGGTAAGTTACACTAATTTTATTTTTTTATTTACTCTAAATATCCAGAGTAAAACCAATTTTGCATCACATTAAGAAAGATCCCAAGAATAATTATTTACTGTGAAATTAGCAATTCATATTTACACTACAGGATCATATCATCTGCCAATGCTCAGCATAAATCTTTTTAATAGGGATTACACATGTCCATCAATGGCAGAACAGAATATTAAACCCTTTATGCATAATGCATTTTTTTTTTTCAAATTTGGATGATGTATGAACCTGCTTTTGAAAACAATTCCTTTTTCGTATCCACTTGCTCCTCTTGAAACATTAGGTCAAGTTGAATTCTATGCAGTTGTGTCACTGTCTTCTACCTTCCAAATGCCAAGACCTATTTCACTGGTGTCACATAGAATATTGCAGGGCTGAACACACAGTCTCCCAAGTCAGGTTTCCCAAGGAATTTTAGGAACTAAAACATGAACTAAAATTCCCTACGTACTCTGAAATAGTCTGACATGAATGAACATAAGAAGCTCCTCACTGTTTATGAATAAACCACTGGTTTCATTCAAATAAAAAAAGGTATTAAAATATTAGGTGAATATTTCGGCATGCACTTTTTTTCAACTTCTTTGCAACATGGGGAGATGAATTAAGATATAAGTAGTACAGGACCTTAATGGAAGCACAGCTCTTAGGATCATATGATTGCTTCAGAATCTACTCTTACATGAAAAAAATGAATCAATAGTTCCAACCATTGTGACGTGGGCTCTCAGTCTAGGTGAGTCCAGAAAAAGTGAGAGCTGCTAAGCTGCTAAAACTCTGTGCTGGGACTTGCACTTTGGAGAGCTGCACCGGTATTGGCCCAAGTCAGCAACAAGAACACGAAGAAATGTCAGTAGAAGCAAGTGAGGATGGAGTATCAGAAAGAGTCCTCACATAGGGGGAAGGAAAAGAGACTGATGAGGTGCCTGTAGTTCAGGAAGGGGGTAGTGGAGATCTCTTTAAAAAAAAAAAAAAGGTTGGGAACCACTGCTGTAGAAGGTGGTTAAATCAGTGACAAGCACATACAGATAAAGAAACACCTGCAAGAGTTTCCAGCAACCTGAAAGTAGCAGACTGCCTCATTTATTTCTGAAATACTTGTACAAAGTGTCTGGAATAAAAAGGTTTGTAACAGAAGAGTAAAACCTTGCCTGAGCAGACCAGCAAATATTTATTGGTTGTGGTCAAAGATCAACAAATTCTTCACTAGCCCACACACATGTTCAAGGAGTGAAGGAAGGTGAGAAGGGAGACTGAGACATCTCCCCATCCACAGGTTTTAAACATTTGAGAAAAACATCAGTATTCCTTTTAGGGGGGGGGTTGGTTTATTTGGTTTTGGGTGGGTTTTTTTTGGTAAAGTGATCCTGTATACTCCTGAAAGCCACAGGAATTGCACTAATGGTGACACCTATCTAGCTCGTCTTCTGAAGATGACATATTACTCAAACTTTTCACAGACAGCATAAAATAGAAATGTCCAAATATTTATATTCATCTCATTAGACTGTATGAAGTTTGAAGCTTATCTCTGTTTTATCCATTCCATGGCTGGAAATTCTGGGCAGCAGCTGCCTTCTCACTCACAACTTAATTTCTACTCTGGAAGCAGTAAAATAAAACCTCTGGCTAATGACCAACAAGATGATTTGTCAGGGGTTGTTGCTAGCAGCTACCTTTTATTTATTTTTTTTTTTTTTAATAACAGAAATGATTTTTAGACAAACATATTGCTCAGAAACGTGCACTTTAAGAAGAGACTATTTTGTGAAGGGTAGGTATTTTACTTAAATTCTTTTCTACCTTCTCTCCTTCTACTTGAGGAAAACTGTAATTCGCAAGATTTGATACATTCAGATCTGTTATTGAGCACTGGCTAACACAGAATTCAGCCTTATTTTAAATGTGAGCACGAAAAGAAAGACTTGGGAAAAGTCTTTCTGATGACTCCAGCCTTAACAATCAAATGGATGAAGCCACTTCTTTTAAATCTCTGAGATATTCTTTGTATCTAATTTCTGCTTCTTCCCCTGTCAGATCAGGTGCCAGTAAGCCATTCAATTTGTTCATTACAGCTTCTGTATCACTTCGGATTTGAGCTTGCAGACTTGGATTAAGGCTATTCTTAGTGCTTCTAAATCAAACCTGTGTATTTGATTTTCATTTTGTCAGGAGCAGCACTGTAGCAGGCTTTCGTAGGACATGCCTACTATTTCCTACAACAAACTTGACACTAAGACCTTTCAACAGAAAAAACTTGAAAAGTAACACAGCTGTTAAACAAAATGTCAGTGCATTTCACAAAGCTCAGAAATTACAAATGAGATGAAAGCCTTTATGAAACAGCATCAAAATGTTATTTCCACCACCTTTCCTTATTTGAAAACTTATATGCGATAGTCAACTGTTACTGCATACATATGTATGAGGATTCTCTCTACCTGCAGTAAAGAACATCAAAGAGAGAGCAAACCTTTCACACATAGCACACATGAACTAAGTTCCAACTCACAATTGTAACATAAATCTCAGAGGCTCAACTCTTGAACCAGTATCATCCACCACAAAACTTAATCAATTTCTTTTTTTCTGTTCTCATAGCCATTTATTGTGCTGCTGCAGCCTGCTCCTACTATCAGGTGTGAATTTTTACAGCAGTGTCTGACCTGGTTCCTCATAGTCCTCTTTCAAGTAAAGGTGATCTTGTACTAGCCAGTAATCTCTCTCAAGCACAAATATATCCTAACATGAAAGGTCAGAAAAACACTTCCTCAATTTTTCATTCATTTAACAAAAAAAAATACTAAAATCTAAAAAGTCATGCTTTTAAGTATTCTTATAAATTAAAATCATTGTTGGGTGAATAGTATCGCCAAATAGTAAAAGAATATTAAGCTCTTTCAGCTGCACCATACAGCGATTCAATTGTAATACGTTTTACAAAGATGAGTTAAAGGTTACTGGTGGTTTGTACAGTTTTACACAGAAAAAGCTTGCGTGTTCAGTCTGAACTGTGACAGATATTTTTAAATTAAGAAGCACCATTCTAAGCTGTGTCCTTTGCTGCATTTATGAGCTTTCTATGTATAGAAAAATATATAAGGCACCCTTTTCATTTTTTCTTTCCATCTGATATTCTGTCTTTGAATAGCACGCTCTTTGGGCACTCACTGCTCTCCTCTCATGCCAAGATCTCTGTACAATTGGCCATGCATTATAATAGTTGTCTTCTCACTTAATCTCAAAGCTTTTTGCCAGTATTTTGCCTTTCTATTTCTGCCTAAGGTTTCAAAATACACTGTTATTTTACTCATGATTGTTCCTGTCCCAGCCTAGTCCTGTCATTGTTTCTTTAAACCAAACTCCTTCACACAAATGGGCTGTGAGCATATCTGTGGTCTTTCCAAATGCTCCCTGTGCTCTTCCTTCCTTAGTCTCCATTTCATTGCTATACTGGTAAATAATTCAGCCAGCGTCAAGTCTATGACTGGTTTAATTAGTTATTTTTCTCTGTCCAGGAAGTAAAGTTTTCTACATGTCAACATCTTAATCCCTATTAGGGAATGAAGGAGTGGGTGATGTCACCCAGGAAACTAAGTGCTGATATCAATCAGTCCTGTGACCTAATTACAGACCCATTAAAATTGACACAGAATACAGAACACAGAGAGATGCTCTGTGTATTGCACATATTTCCTTCCTGGTTTTCCCCTTTTCTCCTCCAGTTAATTGTGTGCTATCTATAGATGGCTGGAACATAATCTCAAGAGCAGGGACTGATCATCTTCAGCATTCGAAAACTGATCCATTAAAAATAAGCAGAAAAAATTCCACTGAGTGTGGGCCACATCTGGACACAGATCGGGATCAGAGTATTTGGAAGAAAGAAAGCTAGTCCATATTCCTGTTCAGGGAACCTTCTAGGTTAATTTAAGCACTGTTTTGTTTGAACCTGAATGTCATCTAAAACTAAACTCATTTCACTGTAGGAAACAGAAATACCAATTGCTCTTTCCTGCTGAAGCGATGTTCTTTCTTAATCAATATTTTGAAAGTTATACTGCACTATTTAGTGGTTTCATAAAGATAAAAAAAAAAAAAAACATAACTGGAAGAAGCAGGAATTAAAAAGAATTGAATAGTTTGGTTTGGAAGGGACCTTAAAGATCATCTTGTTCCAACCCCCACAATCACAAAAATAATCAAATATTTGTTGGGAATTCATATTGCTAGAAAACCCAAAGAACTAAGAGAACACAGAAATAATACAATTTGGGGTAAAAACTGACAGATGTGCATTTGTAAGTCCTAGTTTTCAAGTGCTATTAGTGGAATGTGTTAAGTTGTGCTCCCATGCGTTCTGAAAGAGCAAAAAACGTATACGTATTTTTGTTCACTTCCTGGAATTTCACTGGAGAGGATAAAAACGGTAACCATTTTCCAGGAAAAACCGGCAACAGAAGTGTGAATTTCAGTGTCTTTTTGGATCTGTTAGATTTTAAATAAATTCTTATAAACAAAATCAAACACTGTGCAAATACAAATAGCAGGTTTGCAGGTGCCGGAACTAGCCAATTGTAATTAAACCCCTGTATATGAAATGACTGACCCCTGCTGATTAGATCATACCTAATGCATGCTCTGCACGCAAGAAACAAACCCGTCTTTCACTCTAAAGTTGCTTCAAAGGGGATGGCTTTTGCAGCAGAACTCACATTGCAGCCATGCACCATCGGCAAGGGCCAGGGTCCTGGGTCACAGCCCCTGGCACCCAGCATCCCCTGGCCCTCGGGACCTGCCTCAGCCCTGGTGTGGTGGGACTATGCCTACCAGGAAGGGGAGGACATGGCCCCATCGGCCTGTGGTCACCCAGTGCCCTGCTTCCCTCTATACAAATCCATCTCCCCTGCAAAAGCAGGTTGACAGCCTGGCCATTTCAATTAGGAATCTGAAATCATTTCCTTCAACTGAAGTGATAAATACAATTAATTCTTCACCTTCTTCCTGATTCCTCATGCTGTTACATTTTACATGTAATACTCAGCTGTATTCCACTACTTCAGTCCTAGAGTAGAAAGTACGTGCCACTGAATTCACGTAGGAAAACAATCTGATGAATATCCAATGATTTTCTTTACCACCCCAAAAAGGAGCACACAGGCTACATTGAGCTGAAATTGATTTAGCAAAAGACATACAAAATACCTAGGTTTTGTATTTTTAAATAAGAATCATTGCACAAAAGAAAACTACGAACAGGTTTTAACTAAACTGGCTTCTTCTCCAGCCTGCTCACAATGACTGACTTTTTACTCTTAAGTTTTTGTCTTATATTTAGAAATTGACCTTTAAATTCTCCTAATATATTTGGATTAGATTGTTGAATATCTACTGTTTTCATGACATTGAAGAACTGTGTGTATTGTCGTTGTTACGCAATTAAACTAATGAAAATTTCTGACAGGCATAATCAATCTGAAATGGTCCTTTTTTTGTAAGCTTTTATCAACTTCCTGCTTTAAAACGTTTTTCATCTTAATTTGACAAAATACTCAAAACACTCTGAAAGGTTTCTGAATTTTCGGGAAAGTAAAATGCCAATTATTCTCATGATGCTAAGGGAGTCTAAAACCCAATGTTGATTAAGAGTCCAGTTCTTTAGGCAATTCAGCAACAATAAATAAATAAATCAATAAATAAGGTAGACTATTCCAAAAGCATCAGCATAAATTTTTCAGTAGTTCCTTGCACTGTTTGCTGAAGAAGGCCTATATCACCAGGAGGAGGTATTAAAGTACAACTGCAGATAACCATAAAATAATTTTTTAAAGTGTAACCTGAAAACTCTGAGGAAGGAGATACATATATATATTTATGGCAAGAACAATTCTTATTTCTCTCTTACTTTGATTATTATGTAACAAAGTCCTCTCTTGGGAACCTGACCATAACACCGTTCTGTAAAGTGTCAGAAATGTTGAATTGCAGATTAAATAATCCACTTGAAATTTGAAAACACATGGTAACCCAGCAATCAAATAACTCTGTGAAATGTCAGAAATACTAAACTGAACAAGATTAAGTAATCTGGCAGATGGAATGAGAAAGGGCAAACATATTTGTTTCTTTTATTTTTCCTCATAGTATATTAAATTTTGCCTGATGCTCTATAATTATGTCTCCACAACTCAGAGAAAGTGAAAATTTTACAAAGGCTTAAAAAATTATATAACAACAAAAGCTGCATGGGAATGTTGAGGGATCAGACTAGAAAAAAGTATATCAACTTCAAAAATACATATAAAGCTAAAGCATACTGATTAAATACTATTAAATATTTTACTTGGTGTCTTGCTTCAGCAGGCCCGGTATAATGAGATCCTCTTTTCTTTAAACATTCTTTCTAATGGCTGAATATTGCCTACCATGCTTCTGAAAGCTACATGTATTTAACAGTGATACTATGAGCTTCTATCCTTAAACTACAAATCAAACTCAATCTGCGAGACAAATTGTGCCCTCAGGAACAAGTATGTATCTTAACGGGAGTCATGAAAAGGCAATGGAGAATTTTCATTTATCAAAAAGAATTGTTCTCAGATGTCACTGGCACATATGTAAAGCCTCATCAAAAGTTTAACAGTTTTAAATTCTTTTTTCCAATATGAAATTTAGGTATGCTGTCAGATAAGAGAATAATAAGTTAAAAACACGAGAATATATATGCTGATTTCTCTCTTGTCATTTATTATAGTACTTCCAATACTGCTTCTCCAAGGAAACAAGATTGACATTAAAAGACAGTTATTTGTAGTTACAAATGCTAAGAGGCAAAGAGGGGCTCTGAATGTATTCAGTGTGAATAATATTATACAAAGATAGTTTACAAAACTCAAATTCTCAACCCCAAAGGCTGCATACCTGTTATTAAACATCTAAAGTAAAGGAGAAGGAAAGAACCATAGAGGTCAATGGTCTTCTGCATGTAATTTCTAAAGAAAGCTGAAATAAATACAGCCTTTGAGGGAGAAGGAAACTGACAATTGCTTGTTTGTTTTTTAAACAGAAAATGGATTTTTAGACAAAATGTGTGTATCACACTATAGGCTTGCATTACTTAACAAGCCATGAGATAGCTGTGTCACTAGCCAAAACTTCTACACGGTCTTTCTATCAAGTCAAAAATGAACAAAACTGCACAGATCTGATAGGAATGTAGAAAAGACAACATGCTATGCTAATGAGATACACCTCCTGCAAACAGAAGGGAGCTTCAGGTGAGGAATTAAGTAATAAAAAATAGTTAAACTTGAGTATTACTACTGTGAGAAAATGGCTTCTATAAGAGAAAAATCCTTGTTCTTTGAAACTCAGTATATTGAGGAAAGAGAAAATGAGGGTTGCAAGGAGTTCCAAAGTTAACCAAAACACAAGTATTTCCCAAGTGTAATAGAAATAATGTTTTCTGGCCCCCAGTATTTTTGACTGTATGAATATCATAATTTGCTCTGTCAAAGCTCCTGAACATGCTAAGTGATAACTAAACCTAAAATTAAATTAGCATCAGCTCCATTTACTTAGTACCCCACAAGCTTTGCTGGTACATTTACAAAAGTGGAATCCTAGTACTGAGTTCAAACAATATTTGTAACTGAGAATCAGTGTTAAATATTTTTAAACCTGTGTAAAGGCAGTGATGAATTTCCTTAGTGTATTCTCCATTGCTCAATCTACCTACAGATGACTTTCTGTTGTCTCTTCGATTAAGTTATTTGTATTTTATTTCTACATCACACTTTACGTCTAGCTGATAGAAATATTTCTTGTACCTATTTAAAACACAGTAATCTATATTGCATACAGAATGGAAAGTGTTTACAGCTTTTTCCAGAACATACTTTTTTGGAAATTTTTCACAGTAACTGTGGCACACAAAGAAAGCTATAACTGTGAAGTCAGAAAGAACATAGAACTTCAGATTTTTTAGCTTTGCATCTGGCTATATCTATTTTTCTAGATAGAAAGATGGCGCCAGAGAAAAAAGAAGCAGATTTATAACTAATTCCTCAAGTTTATCAAAAACAAACAAACAAAAAAAAAAACAAAAAGAGAGAAAAATATTTTGGAGTTCCTTTCAAATCGACCTATATCTGAAGCTGTGAAAAAGTCACTAATGTTCAAAAGCTATCACCACTACTCATATATAGCAGCAAGATTAATAAATAATTAACAGCATTTCCAAAACAAACATACCTCAAAGGCATTGGTGACTTAATTCTTCTGAAGAATTACTACCTCAGCTGCCTTTTTGTCTTCTGGTCTTGAAGTTGTTGTGTCGCCTAGGAAAAATAAATCTTAGCTTACTTCCAAACTGAAAGCATAAGGCTAGACCCAAGGAAAAAAAAAGTTAATAGCATTGCAGTTAATTCCTCTGTAATCCTACCTCATTATCTTAAGCAAATAAATCTCTGAAAAGGATTGCCTTATTAAAAGCGAATTAGAAAACCGAATGTCATCTGCACAGGGAGACATTCTTCTAAAATGCAATCGTCAAGGAAGCTCATAAATAGGGCACTATATAAAAAAGTTCCTATCAGGCAATCCTTAGCAGATTTTCAACAGATGTGTATGTAACTATGATTTCACAAATTCCTAAAATAAAATGTGTCGACATCCTTTACCACAAACTTGAGTCTAAAGAAACATACTTATGTAGATTCTACAGAAAGAACAATATTATAAAGATATGTAAAATGTAGCAAGAGGGGCTATTGAATTGTTATACCTCCCACTCTTGCATGTCATCATAATGTTTGATTTACCAAGGAGAACTTGGGGAAAAAAAAAAAAAAAAGCTGATTATATTTTTATTTTATTTCTAGAACCATGTAAAATTCAGGAGGCGTAGCCCCCAGGAATATCTTAACACTCATTTACACACATTTTTAGAAGCGCACATGGAGTGTATAACTACTGAAGAAAAATCAGAGACAAACTCCTGCAGTCATTATCATTGCTAGAACATTATGAGTTTTCTCAGAAAATTGTAAGCATTTTTTATATATTAGTTAGACATAGAAAACATGGGTTATCAGATCCTTGTGAAAAATTAAAAAAATCAATACTATTACAACATCTTTTTTATTAAGAAGTGACAACTTTATTGTTAACTTAAGAAAATAACAGATAACTGTAGAAACAAAATGTCCTTTGCATTTTTACCTTCATTAATATTGAACTTCTCAGCTTCACTTAAAAATATCCTTATCTTAATCAACCTGTGAATTATTCCTTACTTCAAATTACTTTGTATATCTGTACCAACATAATTTAAAGAAAACAACAGAGAACACAGCTTGCTTGAAGGGTATGCAAGGATAACAAAACTAAGTGAACACAGCTGTGGAAGATTATCATCATATGAAACCTTAATACAATGTGGAAAAATCTAATGAAGATGGTATTCAAATAGAAGTAATAAAAGACAGACAAAGCCAAAGCAGAAACAAAAAACAACTAAAAAGGGTTCATAGGAGCATTGTTCATACCAACAAGCCTTCAAAGTCATAAAGAAGTCAGGAAACTAATTTCTGACAATAGCTGATTATAAGTGCTTTATTTCAGTATTTCTGAGAAAAAAAAAAAAGGTATATAATGATACACGCATGAGTTGAAACACATGAAAGCCAGTGCGTGGTACAGGGACTAAAACAAGGCATCCAGCATTCACAATAAGATGCAAGAAATGATATATATTACGTTATCATGTAAGATTCTTTAAGAGCTCGGAGACTGTGTATTTCAGGTTCTCAAAATTAAGGTAATGACACTGTACCATTAAGACCGAATCTTGATTTATGAATATTTATAAGTCAATGTGTTCTTGTCTTGAGGGTTTTGTATTACTTTTTCATATGGTAATACAATGGAGTTTCATACTATTTTTCATATTGCTCCTTTTGTAACAATTTTTGATACTTGCAAGGTTCAAGCTGGACCGATGTCCCTTCATCCAAGGACTGTTTTCATCTGAGTGCTGTAACACTTTCACGGGCCATTGAAAATGATATAATGGAGTGAGTGTGTTCAAAATTACTCTTGCTTGAATGGCATATCTTTTAGTCAATGCTTACGTGAAAAGTGGCAACAAAACAGATCCTTCCTTTCATAGGGACATCTTTCTTTTTCTTATTTAGGTAATTACATTAAGTAAGTGGAAGACTTCAAATGTGTTGTTTCATGGAGCAAGAGCACAGATTTAAAAGTTGTTTGTAGCCTCTCACACAAATCATTACACCTTTGTAGTGCTAGATTAGGTGGAGTATTTAATCAGATCTATTGATTTTATGATGTTTGCTGAGACTTGAGAAAATGTCCAATACTTTCAGTCTGCTAATATTTTTTCTGTTTCTTTTTCTCCTGATTTTGGTTGGTTGGTTAGGGTTTGTTGTTTGTTTGTTTTGGTATTTTAAAGGCTCCTACTAAGTTGGCATCTTTGTTGTTCATGTGTTTGTTCATAACTCTGAAATCTGATGTTTTCTTCTCTACTGTGATTTAAGATCCACAATTTCAGTACTATATGTATCTGTATTTGTTAAACTTTTAAAGAAATTTTCTTCACACCACTTCAGCTTAAACTCTTCCACAAATCTGTGCGGCCAGTCTTTTGAACATAGGATATAGTTCGGGAGATGATCCTGTAGATTCATTTAGGCTGAGTAAGTGTGCTAAATAACTCCACCTGTCCTTGCCTTGGTTAGCACATGGCTTTGACTAACAGCTGTTTGAGGGGATTTTTATTCCCTTTTATTATTTTGTCCTCTTTTTACAGATCCCAGACTTTTTTGGTTTTAAGATGCATTATTTTTTTCCATATTATATTATATTATATTATATTATATTATATTATATTATATTATAT